>WBNH01006949.1:24378-41063 GCA_013401255.1 Urocolius indicus
TGTCAGCTACAGAGGAAGCTTCTGGCAAGTCTCTTTGTTTAAAGAAGCCACTTCTCTAGCCACCCTGCTACTGAAAAACCTAGCCTATTCCTATTAAAAAAAAACCAAAAAACAAACAAAAAACCAAAGCCAAACACTTTGGGTTCCTATTCTGAGTTAGCTGAAGGCTGATCTGAAATTCATACCCCTTGCCCTTGCTGACTCACTGCTAAATCCAGCTGTCAGAAAGATCTGATCGTAACTGTTCCTTCTCATAGTGTTGACAGCCCTCTAACATTTCTGTTTTTCAACATGCCTCTCTACTTTATCTTCTGAGACAGCACTTATCTGATGGAGAGTTCATAGGATGCTGGTGCAAAATATGCCCGTGGAGAAGAAATCTCTTCCTTGTTGTCTTCAGCATGTAGAAAGCCACTGATTTCTGTATCTGCTCTCACACTTCACCACCAGGTTCAATGCAGTGTGGAAATAACATGTTTGTCAATAAACAAAATTAAAAAATATCCTGATTTTGTTCTAGTGAAGTCTCCTTGCTGCTGATACCAGGCATGGTTTCATTTCCTCTCTCGTATTTTTTAGTCTAACTCCTGCTGCTGTCGAGAGGCAGCTGTATTCATCCTCATGGAGCTGTTTCTATCAGGCTCTGGAAACAATCAGAGTTAGACTCATGCTGATCACCTCTTGCAGAGTGGTCTGCACTCCTCAGAGATCATTTGGATTGCACTGAGCTTGAGAATTATTTTAATTTTTATTACAACCATAAGTGAACAAACGATTATGTGAATTCCGAAGCTGTTTTGTAACGGCAAGAGGTGAGCTACGTCAAGCAAATGCAGAGAGACTTGCTATGCTGTGTCACAAAAGAGCAGGAATACTTCAAGTCTTCAAGGGGAAGGAAAAAAATTGACCTGCTTCCTCCAACAGTACAATGCATTTGTTACAGCATATTCTTCAATCTCTCTAACCATAAATTACTGTGGCTGCAACAGAATGACAAACCAGCTGCTGAACAAAGTCTTTCTGATAATATGAAACCTGAGGATAAGGTTCACAGGAGCTTTCCAGGCATTAAGAGTCGCAGACTCTCACGGTACCTTCATCTTTCAGGGCTGCCTACCTGAAAGACATCTAGGACAAACAGCATAAGCATCGTGCCTTGTTTCACATGAAGGTAGCTAAGGAATAAAAAATCCTGAGAAAACATGCCTTTCAATTTACCTCCCCCCATCTCCAGCTTTCTAAGTGAATAATTGTGTTCTTTTTTTTTTATGTCTTGTCATGCTTTTGCCCAGCCAGGGACAAAGAGCCAGGAGACTGTTGCTCACTCCCATCCTTTCAGCAGAATGGATCAGAGGAAAAGGGGAAGAAAATCACATTGGCTGAAACAAGAATAGTTTAATAGAACAGCATAAGTTAAGAAGAAACAGTTATAACAATAAATGAAAGAATATACAAAGAGAGTGGTGCATAAATGCAGTTGCTCACCACTCAGAACCTGACAGAGTCGATCACGCAGTCACTCCTGATCAAAAAGCTGACAGGGTCAGTCACCCTGGCTATACCCCTTTCTACCTTTCTGCAAATGTTAGTCCTATCCCAGACAAACCCAAGATGTTAGCTGTGCCCCTTACTATAGCTCCTTGCAAAAAAAGTAACCCTATCCTGACTTAGGACATTATCCACCCCTTATTCTATACTATGTCATACCTAGGTCCACACTTTACAATGATTTACTGTCACATTTCCTGACACAGAGATATCATCCCCTTAGTCTATGAGCCATCCCTTTAATGTGTTCATTAAGATAGTTAAGTCCATGACTTTAGGGCTCTGTCATAAGTCTCTCACAGTAGAAGAGATGCTACATCTGTGGTGTCATGTCATCACGAGCTGCATCAGCAGTTTGTGGCTGATGTATTTGGTGCATGTTGTGAAGACAATCTGCAGGTTGAGGGTGTTGATATTGGGAAAGTCACTGGGCGCCAGTTCGTGTTCCATCACCTCTGTACTTCACATGATTTCATCCAAGTCATCCTTCAATGATCTAATTGGTTCTCACTGTAATACTATCAAAATGGCATAGACCAGTCATGATAGTGGTGACATACAGGCAGAGTTATTTAGCAATTAACATTATACCGTTCAATTCATGGCATGTTCTCACCTGAAATCAAACTTCATTGAGGTATACATCGAAATTCCCCATCCTTACATGTCATGCACCAAGTGCACCCTGGCCCATGAACAAAAACAATCCCACTGATAGGTTTGCCTTTATCTGAGGCAGGATTAACCCAGACACTTTTTCCCAACATGTTTTTTGTTCACTACAAGGGCTTTATCTCCTTCTACAGTACGTAGAAGTTTTCCTACAGAAATCAGTACGCAGAAGTTCTAATTGGGTGGGACCAGCTCAACTGATAGATCTCCTAGACTTGACTAACCAGGTGGCCTTCTCTAAGTGTGTATCACAATGTTTGAAAGTCTCACTTCTTATTACTCTCAACACAGTCTTTAACTATATGTTGTACCATTCAGCTTTCCCAGAGGCTGGTGATAGGGAATGTGACTGACCCACTCAAAGCTGTGTTCTTTCGCCCAGATGTCTATGAGGTTGTTTCAGAAATGAATCTCATTATCTGACTCAATTCTTCCTGGGGTGCCATGTTGCCATAGGACTTGCTTTTCAAGGCTCCAGATACTGTTCTGGGCAGTGACAAGTGGCACAGGTTATGTTTCCAGCCATACAGCAATCTCCTCCACCAATGTGAGCCTTAGTGAGTCTGTGGCAGTGTAATGTAATCAATCTGCCAGACCTCTCCATGTTTATATTTCTGCCATTGCCCTTCATACCATGTAGGCTTCAACTGTTTAGCTTGTTTGATTGTAGCACCTGTCTCACACTCATGGACAACCTGTGCGATGACGTCCAAGGTTAAATCCTCATCACTGCCACCTATATGTGACATCACTTCCTTGGTGACCTGAGATGTCATGGGCCCACTGAGCTAAAAATAACTCCCTTTTGTGTTGCCAATTCAAATCCACCTAAGCTACTCCAATCTTGGCAGACTTGTCCATTTGCTGATTATGCTGATGTTCTTCTGTGGCCNACAATGTTTGAAAGTCTCACTTCTTATTACTCTCAACACAGTCTTTAACTATATGTTGTACCATTCAGCTTTCCCAGAGGCTGGTGATAGGGAATGTGACTGACCCACTCAAAGCTGTGTTCTTTCGCCCAGATGTCTATGAGGTTGTTTCAGAAATGAATCTCATTATCTGACTCAATTCTTCCTGGGGTGCCATGTTGCCATAGGACTTGCTTTTCAAGGCTCCAGATACTGTTCTGGGCAGTGACAAGTGGCACAGGTTATGTTTCCAGCCATACAGCAATCTCCTCCACCAATGTGAGCCTTAGTGAGTCTGTGGCAGTGTAATGTAATCAATCTGCCAGACCTCTCCATGTTTATATTTCTGCCATTGCCCTTCATACCATGTAGGCTTCAACTGTTTAGCTTGTTTGATTGTAGCACCTGTCTCACACTCATGGACAACCTGTGCGATGACGTCCAAGGTTAAATCCTCATCACTGCCACCTATATGTGACATCACTTCCTTGGTGACCTGAGATGTCATGGGCCCACTGAGCTAAAAATAACTCCCTTTTGTGTTGCCAATTCAAATCCACCTAAGCTACTCCAATCTTGGCAGACTTGTCCATTTGCTGATTATGCTGATGTTCTTCTGTGGCCTGGTTCTTGGGTATGTGGGCATTGACATGTCACACCTTCACAACCAGCTTCTCCATGCAGGCAGTGATGTCTTGCCATAGTCGGACAGCCCAGATGGGTTTGCCCTGCTGTTGCCAGCTGTTCTGTCTCCATTGCTGTAGCCATGGAGCATTTGTTGCTGTGGTCTGAGCGGCCATAATGCTTTTTGCTAAGATAAAGTTCTTAATCATCACAGATAAAAAGTTTTCAAATATCTATCTAGATTGTTCCACATGCCCCTCATAGCTACCCAACCTTAAGATAGATCTCTGGGTGGCACTTTTAAAACCAAATTTTGCAAACTTAAACAAGAAATGAACTATGTTCAGGAGACTTATCAATAAAACCACGATGACTGGGACATCCCAAACATATTTGGAATTGTCAGAAGCTGTTGTAATTAACTTTTCAGAAAGAGAGAAGATGGAGGAGCTGGAGAAAGTATACTCCTCTGTGTTCCCCATAGACCGTGTGTCATTATTAATGAGTTCTGAAAGGAAGTGCCCAAGATGCAGGAATGACAATAATGACAAGAACCAACCTAATTTCATGTCATACAATCATATCATAAGTCAGCGTTACCCAGAGTAGCAAAAAGATGGACTTCATCCCTATCCCAGAGGTGATAAACATCATCACAGTGAATACATAGTTCATGTATTTACACACCACCACTATGTGAGCATGTAAATCAGTGTTGTGGCCAGCAACTATTTAACCAATATCAGCAATGTACACAAGTTTGTTTTAGCATACATTGTACTTATTTCAATCCTTGTGCCTCAGTTTGGGCACCAAAAGCTGTGGTAGTTTTGCCTAGCCACAGACAAAGAGTCACAAGTTTGTTCTCTCACTCCTCCCCCTCTTAGTGGAACGGAGAGCGAGATCAGAGGAAAAGGGGAAGAAAACCATGTATGTTGAAACCATAACAGTTTAACAGAACAGCACAAGAAGAAACAGTTGTAACAATAAATGAAATTATACTCAAAGAGAGTGGTGCATGAAAGCAGCTGCTTGAAACCGAAAGCCACTGTTCCAAGAGAGCCCTTCCCAGCAGCTCCTCACCTATAGACTGGGCGTGGTGTCAGGATGGTATCCAGTACCTGTTTGCCAGCCTGACTCAGCTGCCCTGGCTGTGCCCCTTCCTGTAAATGTTAACCCCGTCCCAGACAAACCCATTGATGCTAGTTGTGCTCTTTGCTAACGCCTTGCAAAAATTTAACCCCAACTCTGTCAAACCTAGGACAGGCCTCTAAGCTGTTTACACACGGGCTTCTTCTCCCAAGGTTGTAATTATCTGAGGTTACAACTACAGAAAAGAGAATATTACTAGGTAGCAAAAAAAGTGAAATCAGTATCATACGTTCAGCAATAGCTGAATTGTCAATATCAATAGTTGAATATCAATATCAGTTCTGAATGTCAGTATCCCTACTTGAATATCAAGTAGCAGATTGATATCAAAAAAACAAAAGCCAAAAGCACAGCAGTCTAGACAGTGTCATTTGCCTTCTACCACCATTCTACAATTAGTTCATAACGTGCTACATGGTACCTCACCACTACTGTGACGATATGCTTGTGGTTAATTGAGAAAATTGTGGTTAATAGTGAGAAATGTCATAAAAACATCCAAACATGTGCACAGAGTGTGGTCTTGGGACTATCACTCTCTTCTTAAACAAGCAAATGCTTTACTGACCAGGAAACTTATTATGTTCATTTGAAAACCCTGGATTTGATTTAAAAGCAGTAGTGGCAAAGTCCTAGAACTTTAAATTCTTAGAAACATGGCTGATCTTTTACATCTCGTAATTACGGCTCATATCTGGACCATGTTCTTGGCTGTTTTAAAATTATGCGAGTAATGTGATTCACTTAGCATTTTTTTTCCAAGGATATTGCAAACTTTCCTTATTTCTTGTTATTTCCAGAGTTCCTAAGGTGCAAAATGCACTATTTCCATTTAAATAAAATGGTAGTGAGGAAAACAGAAAACTTTAGCAAATTTGACAAAGATGAAAATATGAACATGGAAAGTAAACAGCACTATGAAAGAACTCTGAAGAGGTGATTTTAGTGTGGTGGTGTGTTTTTTTTCTAAAGCTACGTGGTTCATAAAGCCAAACAGTTTTTTGTGACAAAATGTATACTTTTGAAATGCTTTCATAAAAAATACCTGGGGAAATACTTTCAGAATTGTAGCCTAATATATCTCATCTGTGTGGAATCTTTTGCCTTTAATGTCCCAGGTAGCTGTAAGTCAAACCAGCAGGAATTTCTTATATTCTGGTACAAATAAAACCCTTTCAACAGCACATCTGTACTGCTACTGTTATTACTACCTTACCCAATAATGTAAAGGTTAGGTAGTTGACCTTTAGATATTTCTTATTATTGTTAGCTATTTCTTCCAAATTGATTTGACCTTGTCTGACTGTCCAAAGGTTAATACTTACCCTGAAGAACCTGAAGCACAGATTTCTTTCATACTACCTAAAGTTGCAAAAAGGTTGTAATTTCAAACACGGTCCTCTCTAATTTGGTATCACAAAACAAGCTCAAGATATCATCAATAACCATTTTTTTCCTCTCCAATATTCTAATCATTCTGTTTTGCAGTAGCGTACTTGTAATTTTTGACAGGAGATAAGAGAGCAAGAGTGGGGCATTCCTCATTGTGAAGCAATGCTGCTTGTTTTGAAAGGAGGCAGATCAATAGAGCTATTTATTTAAGCCCATAGACCAGTTCAAACTAAAATAATTCACAAAGCATGTTAGATCCAGGTTTCATTCTCTCTA
Organism: Urocolius indicus; assembly: GCA_013401255.1. Classification (NCBI taxonomy): domain Eukaryota; kingdom Metazoa; phylum Chordata; class Aves; order Coliiformes; family Coliidae; genus Urocolius; species Urocolius indicus. The sequence goes on from WBNH01006949.1 coordinate 30,954, forward strand.
GGGAAGACAGTGATGATCCCTTTATTACAAAATCCTTATTTTCAAAAGTTTAAAATGCAGTAGGTTAAAAAATATCCTAAAAAGGAGATATTTCTGTCACTGCTGTGAGGACAGGACCATGAAGATTAGAAGAAAATCAAACAATGGAATGTGTCCCTTCACACCAATAAGCAGTGTGTAATCAGGGGTCCTTCTATGTTGTGTTCAGTTTCAGAACTGGACCACTAGTAACATCACAGGGAAGAGAACAAGTAGTTTATGGAGTGGTTCATGTTCTCAGAATCCCAGAAAACGACCTTGTTATTTGTTTCTTTAAAAAAAAGGAGACGGGGGGGGGGGGGGGGCGGCTGGAGTGTTTGCATGTATGGGATATGTTCTATAGCCTTGAAATTATTGTCACTTTAGGATCAAACACAGAAGCAGGGAAACTTAAATTGCTTATTTTCCCCCTCTCTCTTTCAATTCAAACAAAAGGAGTCATCAAAAGCTTTTACCGCAGCATCATGCAGTATGTGTTCTGTGGGAGATAACTCAGAAAACAATCTCTAGACCTTCACGACTTAGACACTTTCTGATGGCTTTGTGAAGCCCATACAACAAGTGTGTACTCAGGTTTCTTCCCAGGATGGAAACTGGGATGCAGCTAGGGTATAACACAACAGGAAGATTTCAAATTGAACCATATCTTCCCTGCAGTGTAGGCATGGCTGCTCACAACCTACAAGATATCCTGGCTCAGAAAGTGGATACAGGCCAGCAGTTTTTGTAGAAGTTGTTTGGCAAGTGATTAACTGAGACTGCTTAGATACCTTTTAGTTCAAGTTTTTCATCTGCTCTCTACTGGGAAGCAGTAATCTTTTGCTGCAGAACTGTTTTCTCCACCCAGCATGCCAGTTATGTCCCTCTTGAAGGACAAATGCTTGGTTGGGATTCATCACTGCTCATTTCCTACAGAAGAAACAGGTAACAAAGTATGCAAAAGAGTCCATAATTGTAATTGGTTTTGTTTGTACCATCTCAGTATTATCACAATACTGACCAGTCTTTAATCTTCTGTAGGCTTTGTAGTAGTCAGGCAGTGGTCAGGACATTGTAAAGCCTTTTGTCTGAGGATGCCTTCATTACTAGGTAGAGCTCAGTGTAACCTGTAGTGGTGAGGACAAGAGGAGTGGAAGACTAAGTTGAACAATTTACAAGTTAGCAGTCTCAGTGGTAAGAAAGGATGAATGGAGATAAGAGCAGAAATTATCCCTATTGGACTCCTCAGCTTTATCTCTTGCCTCAGTTGTTCGGTATTTTTTTTGTGCATTTCTCATGTTGATGACTCTGTCATAGTTTGCATAACACATCTAGGAATCAGCAGTGACAGCAAATGTAACAAACAGTGTTTGAAAACAATGATGTAGCTTCAGATTTCCACCTAAAGTGATTTTTTCTCTCCTTCACCCATTCATTTTAACAAATCTCAGGAATTATGAGTCTTCCTGATAAAAGATTGCCCTCAGATCTTATCACAGTCTCATTGCTGGGTCCCTTTATCAGATTAGTAGCCCTAGCCTATTCATTAGTATAATGGCAGCTAAGGAGATAACTAGAAACGTGCTCTTTCCCACTCTTAATTTAAAAAGTAATATTTCAATGCTGTGCTTGTACCATTGGACATTTGATCAAGATGGAGAGGAAATGCAAGACTGAGTAGGTGCCTTGGTGTTTGGAAGTATGACAGATGGCACGTTATAACCTCCAAAACAAAAACTCTTTACCTTCCACATTCAGTTTTAAATGAGATTGTCTCCACTTTTGCCATCTTATACCATAACATTGGAACGAGGGTTTAAAAATACAGTTTACTGTTTAATAAAGAAGCATGCAACATTCCTTTTCATCTCACTTCACAACTGCAAACCTAAATCACGGCTACTGGTATGCAAGATATATTTTTTATGTGTACCAGAAAGAAGTAATTACAAATACTTCTGTTGTACAGCAGATAAAGTTAATTTCATCTCATTGTTATGACAAAATAACGGAAACATAATCTAAATATCTTCCATATTAATGCATGGAGACTGTGGGAAGGATATAAGTTATATAGCATTGTCCATTTCCTAAACTGGAAACACATTAAGAAAAATATTCCAGTGTGATTTTCATGATCAAGATAAGCTGTGCTAGCCATTTTAAAGTGTATGCCATTCACATGCTTAAGTAGCAGCTAACCTGAGAGTTGAATGGATAGAGACATCATCTGTAGACTCTCTGCAACAAAGGTTATGCCAGAGACACCAAAGAAGAGGAGCAACTACCGCTTCCTTGTTCTGCCAATCCTGAGTAGGCCAGCCAGCACAACCATGTGGCAGAGGATGGAAAGAAGTTCTTTTGGGGAAATTCTCCCTTGTGAGTTAACTGATTAATGTACAAACAAATCCCCCCACTGGACTTTACTCAGGACAGGTGATGAAGCACTGTAATTGTTAAACGTTTCTGTGCTTTTACAGTATACTTGAAGAATTGTACACTGCATGCTCAGTTTTATTTAAAACATCTGCCTAAAGAGTAAAAACTAATTTCACATTTTACAGTATGTGTTTATAGAGAAAATTACTCTCCTAATATGTAATACCACCCCACATTTCTCAGCATTGTGTTTCGTTTACCATTGTCCTAGCTGGTTACTGGGCTTTGGTATGCCATCTAATAGTTTCCTGTGACTTACAAAATTTTGTGCTACCTGTAAAATTTGTCGTCTCGCTTACCAGAAATTTCTCTCAGCCATATCCTTTCTAAATCCGCATTTCAAAATCAAAGTAAGTCCATTTTGCTGGAGAATTCAAATGACAAATTTCAGTTTTACAATAAGCATTGAATTCCATTTCATATATCTCAGAATCTAATAAATCTTGATAGTGAAAATGTAGCTTTGGACTGTTACAATTTTAAGATGGCTTCCAAAGGCTAGAAAATGTGCTTTTTCATAGAATCAGAGAATAACAGGTTGGAAGGGACCACCAGGATAATCTGATCCAAATTTTCTTGGCAAAAGCAAAGTCTAGCATCCTGTCCAGACAAATCTTAAAAGTGTTCAGGGTTGGGGAACACAACATTTCATTGAAGACATTGTTCCAATGATTGATTTTCCTTGTGAAAATTTTTCCTTCTGTGTCTAGTCAGAATGTTCCCAGAAGTAACTTGTGCCCACTACCCCTCCCCTTTTCACTTCTTGTAAAAAGACAGAATTCATCTCCTTTGTGGGCACCTTTTAAATATAGGATCATTGTGGAAAGATCTCCCTGAACAAGCCCAGTTCCCAGCCTTTTCTCACAGTCACCTCACATTATTCCAGAGGTGGCCTGACAAGCACTGAGTGGGGTGCTGACTTTGCTGGCAATGCCCTTATTGCTGCAAGGCAGCATCCTGTTGACTTTCTTTGCTGTAGCAGGACATTGCACTCATATCGAAGCTTGTTGTCTACCAGGACCTCCAGATCACGTTCTACAGAGTTCTTCAGCAGATGGGTAAATAGCAGTCTATGTTGAACTCCTGGGTTATGTTCTCCCATGTGCAAATCATTACATTTGTCTTTCATAGAATCATAGAATGGTAGGGTTGCAAGGGATCTTTGGAGATCATCTAGTCCAACCTCGCTGCAGAAGCAGGTCCACCTAGATCAGGTGGCATAGGAATGTGTCCAGATGAGTCTTGAAAATCATTGATGAAGATGTTGAACAAGACTGGCCCCAGAAATGATCCCTGTGGAGCTTCATTGGCCACAAATCTCCAACTCTATTCTGCACCATTGATCACAACCCTCTGGACTCTATCATTCAGCCAGCTCTTGATCCACCTTACAATCCACTCATCCAATCCACACTGTCTGAGCTTTCTGATGAGGATGTCATGAGTAACAGTGTCAAAAGCCTTGCTGAAGTCAAGGTAGATGGCATCTGCTGCTCTCCCCTCATCTAGCCAGCTGGTTATGCACTCATAGAAGGCTATCAGGTTGGTCAAACAGGATTTCGCCTTGATGAATCCATGTTGACTCCCCATGATAGCAATCTTTTCCTTCATATATTTAATGATGACATTCAGGATGAGATGAACTTGATACGGTTCTTGTAGCCCACTCTTCCAGCCTATCTGGGTCGTCCTTGAGGGTGGCTCTCCCTTCTGACGTGTCCACTTACCCACTCAGTTTGGTATTGTTGTCAGCCTTTGTCAGGTACCTTTGATCCCGTCATCCAAACCACTTACAAAGATATTAAACAGCACTGAGCTCAATATTGATCCCTGGGGGATCCTGCTGGTGACAGGTTGCTAGACTGAAAAGGAGTTATTAACCACTGAAAATGAGCTATTAACCACCAGCCTCTGGGTACAGCCTGTCAGCCAGTTCCCCACCCACCACACAGACCACTTGTCCAGATATTCATTAGTTTCTCTAGGAGCATGCTGTGGGAAACTATATCAAAAGACTTGAAGAAATCCAGGTAGACAAGTCCACCATGCACCCCACATAAACTGACCAGTGTTCTTTGTTGTAGAAGTCGATCAGGTTTGTCAAACACCACTTGCTCTTGGCATATTTGTGTTGGCTTTTCCTGATCCTGAGCTTCATCTTAGTTGTGATAGTACTGAGAAGGATTTGTTCTATAACTTTCTCAGGAATTAAGACTGATAGGACTATAATTTCCTGGGGATCTCATTAATATTTACAAATATCTAAATGCTGGATGTCAAGAGGCTGGGACATGCTTTTTTTCTATGGTATCTAGCAACAGGACAAGGGATAATGGAATGAAGCTGGATCATGAAAAGTTCCATTTAAACATAAGAAAAAACGATATCACTGTGAGGCTGCTCAGGGAGGGTGTGGAGTCTCCTTCCTTGGAGATCTTCAAGACTCGCCTGGACACGTTCCTNTGTGACTTACAAAATTTTGTGCTACCTGTAAAATTTGTCGTCTCGCTTACCAGAAATTTCTCTCAGCCATATCCTTTCTAAATCCGCATTTCAAAATCAAAGTAAGTCCATTTTGCTGGAGAATTCAAATGACAAATTTCAGTTTTACAATAAGCATTGAATTCCATTTCATATATCTCAGAATCTAATAAATCTTGATAGTGAAAATGTAGCTTTGGACTGTTACAATTTTAAGATGGCTTCCAAAGGCTAGAAAATGTGCTTTTTCATAGAATCAGAGAATAACAGGTTGGAAGGGACCACCAGGATAATCTGATCCAAATTTTCTTGGCAAAAGCAAAGTCTAGCATCCTGTCCAGACAAATCTTAAAAGTGTTCAGGGTTGGGGAACACAACATTTCATTGAAGACATTGTTCCAATGATTGATTTTCCTTGTGAAAATTTTTCCTTCTGTGTCTAGTCAGAATGTTCCCAGAAGTAACTTGTGCCCACTACCCCTCCCCTTTTCACTTCTTGTAAAAAGACAGAATTCATCTCCTTTGTGGGCACCTTTTAAATATAGGATCATTGTGGAAAGATCTCCCTGAACAAGCCCAGTTCCCAGCCTTTTCTCACAGTCACCTCACATTATTCCAGAGGTGGCCTGACAAGCACTGAGTGGGGTGCTGACTTTGCTGGCAATGCCCTTATTGCTGCAAGGCAGCATCCTGTTGACTTTCTTTGCTGTAGCAGGACATTGCACTCATATCGAAGCTTGTTGTCTACCAGGACCTCCAGATCACGTTCTACAGAGTTCTTCAGCAGATGGGTAAATAGCAGTCTATGTTGAACTCCTGGGTTATGTTCTCCCATGTGCAAATCATTACATTTGTCTTTCATAGAATCATAGAATGGTAGGGTTGCAAGGGATCTTTGGAGATCATCTAGTCCAACCTCGCTGCAGAAGCAGGTCCACCTAGATCAGGTGGCATAGGAATGTGTCCAGATGAGTCTTGAAAATCATTGATGAAGATGTTGAACAAGACTGGCCCCAGAAATGATCCCTGTGGAGCTTCATTGGCCACAAATCTCCAACTCTATTCTGCACCATTGATCACAACCCTCTGGACTCTATCATTCAGCCAGCTCTTGATCCACCTTACAATCCACTCATCCAATCCACACTGTCTGAGCTTTCTGATGAGGATGTCATGAGTAACAGTGTCAAAAGCCTTGCTGAAGTCAAGGTAGATGGCATCTGCTGCTCTCCCCTCATCTAGCCAGCTGGTTATGCACTCATAGAAGGCTATCAGGTTGGTCAAACAGGATTTCGCCTTGATGAATCCATGTTGACTCCCCATGATAGCAATCTTTTCCTTCATATATTTAATGATGACATTCAGGATGAGATGAACTTGATACGGTTCTTGTAGCCCACTCTTCCAGCCTATCTGGGTCGTCCTTGAGGGTGGCTCTCCCTTCTGACGTGTCCACTTACCCACTCAGTTTGGTATTGTTGTCAGCCTTTGTCAGGTACCTTTGATCCCGTCATCCAAACCACTTACAAAGATATTAAACAGCACTGAGCTCAATATTGATCCCTGGGGGATCCTGCTGGTGACAGGTTGCTAGACTGAAAAGGAGTTATTAACCACTGAAAATGAGCTATTAACCACCAGCCTCTGGGTACAGCCTGTCAGCCAGTTCCCCACCCACCACACAGACCACTTGTCCAGATATTCATTAGTTTCTCTAGGAGCATGCTGTGGGAAACTATATCAAAAGACTTGAAGAAATCCAGGTAGACAAGTCCACCATGCACCCCACATAAACTGACCAGTGTTCTTTGTTGTAGAAGTCGATCAGGTTTGTCAAACACCACTTGCTCTTGGCATATTTGTGTTGGCTTTTCCTGATCCTGAGCTTCATCTTAGTTGTGATAGTACTGAGAAGGATTTGTTCTATAACTTTCTCAGGAATTAAGACTGATAGGACTATAATTTCCTGGGGATCTCATTAATATTTACAAATATCTAAATGCTGGATGTCAAGAGGCTGGGACATGCTTTTTTTCTATGGTATCTAGCAACAGGACAAGGGATAATGGAATGAAGCTGGATCATGAAAAGTTCCATTTAAACATAAGAAAAAACGATATCACTGTGAGGCTGCTCAGGGAGGGTGTGGAGTCTCCTTCCTTGGAGATCTTCAAGACTCGCCTGGACACGTTCCTATGCAACCTGATCTAGGTGGACCTGCTTCTGCAGGGGGGTTGGACTAGATGATCTCTAAAGGTCCCTTGCAACCCTACCATTCTATGGTTCTATGAAATAGCAGCGTAAGCATCCTTCTCAGAATTCCCAGTCTCACCAGGGAAGCCAAAGGTGATGCATGGACCTCAGTTTGCTATGCCGGAAACAATTTCCCTGGAAAGGGTGGTCTAAATGGTAGAGTCTATGCTACAGTTTCTGCATTCAAATAGAGAACATAATTTTGCAGAGATGCTAAACCAGCGTTACCCACCAGCTCACTGATACTGTCTTGGGAAGTGGAGCAGGAAGGAAAAAAAAAAAGACATCCATTCAGCAGAGGAAAGTCGTATGTTGCCTAGTGTTTCTAATGCTCAGAGTGGCAGACTATAGAAGCTTACATCAATTATGTCAGCCTTTAACAAAGTGCAAGGAAGAACGTGAAGTTAGTTGTCTTTATCTGAACAATAATTCCAGATCTGAAGTCCTTCAGCCTTTCTGTGGTAAGCTTTAATACACTTACTGTCTTTGCCTCATACTCCCACATAGACGAGATCAAATTTAACAAATGTATACAAAGAACGACAGCTGACACTAATTTAATGTGCAGGAAGTTAAATCTAATCAGAACTCCTAAAGTAATGGGGATGATAAAAGTATGCAGATCTCTGAAGAAATAAAGAGATTAAATGAAGCTACACAGTTCTTTCATCTGTAACTGCTAGAAAGCTGCAAGAGTACCTCAGGTACATTGACTCTGGAGCCTAAAGGGATTTTTAACAAACAAGAACAGTAGTCTAGCTGATCCAATTGTCCTGCAAACTCTGCTAGGCTCCCTCATGAAAGACATTCAACAAATACTACCAAATACCCCTCGCTCCACCCATAGGTATGGTGTTAACCATATGGATTCTACAAACTTTCCTGAATTTCAGCTAACTGTAGAAAAGCAGTACAGTCAACCATGTTTTGAACAGGAATCTTTAAAAGCGTGATAAAATCAAGTTGGTGAGCCCCTGGGAATACATGCCAAAGATCTGAAGAACATTTGATTTAATATCTGTAGATGGAAGCAGTGGATGAAAGCAGTTCCCCGGAGAGGTTACTATGGTCAGCAGCTGATGGTAGCTAACAGAAGACTGCAGCTGGGGCCTTTGCTAGCTGAGCATCCCTAGCTGAGCTGTAACAACCCTTCTCTGTAGGGCGTCAGGATTAAGGATAAGGCTAAGATAATGGAATTTGTGCATGCCTGGTCTGCTTGCTCTGCCTGACCAGAGAACTGATAGCACTGTGGCAGCTGCCTTCTCAACACTCTCCCCTTGCAGCAAATGGTGTGCCAGTCTGTCAGCTGTGTATGTATGCTTAACAGTGGCATATCGGCAATTAAAGAGAGAATGATTCACATTTGTACTGTATATGGGTAAATACTTCTGGAAATACACAAGCATGAAATGTAAGGCTGGATGAGTCCTAGTGCCATTCAGGGCAATTTTAGCAGGATTTTTTTTCCCATTTACAAGAGGAAAAAGAAAAACTCTATACTTGAAACTACCATATTTATTTTAAGGCTTGGAGTAAGTTTGTGTTGTTTACAACTTGAGTCTTGATTAATGCACAAATTCTGTCTGGTTAACAGTAAGCGATAACCAAACATTTATTGAAATAATACAACATGGATGAAAAATGATAAATTTTTAAAATTTACTATCTTTTGAAAATCTCAGCCATTCATCTCTAGACCAGGATCATGACAGTGTCTTGCTGCCACTTGGCACATAAGGGCTTCAGAAAACAATAAAACATCTAATTGAAAAGGGGTGTTATTTAAAAAACATGTGTGATGGTAAATCTGGAGAAATAGTGTTTCAACATTTTAGATTTTTTTTTGGTGAAGTGTTTTGCTCTCCTGTGGAGCTGGAGATTTGCTTGTGGAAACTGGTATACGTGCTCAGACACAAGGAAGAGACAGAAAGTGCTATATTTATGTATCAAAGAAACAGATGTTAAGATTAAAAAAAAAGGAAATATTGAACAAAAAACAGATAAAGAAGCTGGAACAGCTGTTTTTCAGGAGGAGGTAGTCTTCAGACACTGTTCACAATCCAGGTGCATTCAGCAGACCTCAAGCTCTAGACTCAGATTCACTTGAGTGAGTTTGCACTGCTAGTTCAATTTGTGGTCTTTCTGAGTTCTGTTCTTGAATTTAACCATACTACTCCTTTCTCTACTGTTTAGTGCTCTCACCCTCTATCCACCTTTGAACTTGGAAAGACCAGGGAGAACAGAACTAGAGTTGTGTTTTTCTACCCTGCTCTGGATCCCCATCTATGAATAAGTGAGAGAAAGGAGAAATTAGTTTTTAAGAGAAATTCCTGTTCTTGGCTCTTTTTCTCCAAATATTTCTGCAGCTTAATTTGCTCAGGCACATTGTACCATGGTGTAAGTACCAGCAGCAGCAGTTAGAGGCTTTGCTACTACTGTGCTGCTGCTTCACCTGTCAGCTGTGCTCTACAGGAGGCATGATGCATGTCCTGGTACTTTTCTCATGCTAAAAACCCAGGTTCTTCTGCTTCTTAACTGGGGAACTGGCAAGATTTTTTGAGATCTGTCTATAGATAGGTCTCTGTCATGGCTTAAGCCCATCAAAGAACAAAAGACCATGATTAGATTCAAGTACCACAGACCTGAGAGTTGCCAAAGGACAGGGTGGGCTAATTGCCTGGACAAAACAAATGGCTACTCTGCTTGGGGAAGAAACAAGAAACAATTTAATCCGTTACATCCAAAACATTACCATAAAATCCCAAAACACAACCAACAGAAAAAAAACCACAGAGTGGTACAATGATGAAGAGTACAATCAGCCCTTTAAGACCAACTTCTCCCCATCCCTCTCCTCTTCTAGGGCTCAGAGCCCTGATCTTGGTGTCTTTATCTCCTCCCCCACTGAATGGCTCGGGG
>WBNH01006951.1:0-60661 GCA_013401255.1 Urocolius indicus
ATATATATATATAGTTTTGTTATCAAGAATAGTAATAGACAAATGAGAAATATGAGAACTCATCACTGTAAAGCATAACCACTCATGCTTATTGACTTCTTTGGAGTTGTGCCACATTGATTTCTCATTTGCACAAACCGGTCTTTTGATACTACATTAATAAATGGATCTGCTGTGTGTAGTATCCACTGCATAGACACCAGGTCAAACTCTTAAACACGGTGATGGACTTGATCAGATGAAGGGCTCCACAGAGTAAAGGCAACCTTCACTCTACACAGGGGTTTTGCTATTCATGCCGAGCAGAGGAGAGCAAAATTATAAGACTCACCATGTTAGTGGAGAAAGGGAAGGTAAAACTCAAAAAATGGAACAATTACTCCCTTTTTTTCTTCTCCTGGTCACCACAGTACCAGTTGTGGGGACCACATGTTACATAGCTCATGATCAGAAGCTAACTATGCCATATTGTGGGATTCTAATCTATGTTACAGCTGGAAGAAGAAAAAAACTCGGATTTCCACATCAATACACAAGCCTGCAGGTATGTTGTAATTTAGATATATTTTCCAGTGCTAGATCTCTCCAGCTTCCTCAGACTTAACAGGACCAAGGAAAGATGCTGGGAACGCAGAAGAAATTTTCAACATCTTCTTTGAAGGCATTTGGAGACCAACCTGGTATATACCCACACTTTGTAAACATTGTACTAAGTGTTTAAATTTATCTATCATTCTACAGTCCGTTTCAAATCCACATCTTCTCTTCCAACACTAGGGTGACAGAGGATACAGAGAAGGCGGCGTTACTGAATGCCTTCTTTGCTTCTGTCTGTACTGCTGGAGACTGTTCTCAGGAGCCCCAGACTCCAGAGGAAGTCAGGTTAAAGAAAGAGTTTTGTTTGGTTGATGAGGACTGAATTAAGGATCAATTGAGCAATCTGGATGTACGTAAATCCTTGGGCAGTGAGGTGCATTGTTAACTGGTTGAAAGGAAGAAGGCAGAGAGTTGTGACCAAGGGCCAGGGTCTAGTTGGAGGCTTGTGTCTAGTGGAGTCCCTCAGGCGTCAGTGCTGGGACTGGTACTGTTCAATATATTCATTAATGATCCTGATGAGGGAACAGATGAGGGAACACTGTCAGAAAGTTTGTTGACAATACTAAACTGGAGGGAGTAGCTGACACACCAGAAGGCTGTGCTGCCATTCAATGAGACCTGCACAGGCTGGAGAGTTGGGCAAGGAGAAATCTAATGAAATTCAACAAGGGCAAGTGTAGAGTCATATTTGGCAAAGTATCATCCCATGTACCAGTACAGGCTGGGGAATGAACTGTTAGTGTCGAGGAAAGAGACCTGGGGGTCTTGGTGAGCAGCAGTCTGAGCATGAGCCAGTAATGTACTCTCATGACCAAGAGGGTCAATGGCATCCTGGAGTGTATTAAAAGGGCTCTGAGCAATAGTTTGAGAGAGGTTCTGCCCCCTCTCTATTCTGCCCTCTGGAGACCACATCTGGGATGCTGTATCCAGTTCTGAGCCCTTCTGTACAAGAAGGACAGGAAGCTGCTGGAGAAAGTTCAGCACACCACCACAAAGATGATGGAGTGAAGCATCTCCCTTCTGATGAAAGGCTGNATAATTTCTTCACTGTGAGGATGATGGAGCACTGGAACAGGCTGCTCAGATGGGTTGTTGAGTGTCTGTCTCTGGGGACATTCAAAACTGACCCAAAAGAGTTCCTGTGTGACCCACACTAGTTGGCCCAGCTATGGCAGGGCAGTTGGACTAGGTGATCTTTTGAAGACCTTTCCAGCTCTTGAGATTCTGTGATTCTGTGTTCTCACCTCATAAAAGACAGAAGAAAACATTTGTCCTGTTCTTCAATACTTTTCACTCTTTAAATGGTCTTTCTGTGCTTCTCTGTTTTAAAAGAAATAATTTCTAATCCAACTTGATTCTACCTCTCATATAAAGAGTTCACGATAAACCAATAATAAACAATATATTCCTATTTCCTAAGATCATATGACATGGGATATGTTTGCAAAAAACTTATTTAGTCAAGATCTTTGCATTTATGGGGTAGCATGCATAAGGTCTTCGAAATCAAAACCAGGCTTTACCATAAAGTCTTCCCTCTGTACAAATAGGTCCGTAATTTCCCTGTCATTATGGATAAATTTTTGTATTGTTACAATATTTATGTGACTTCTAAACTAATACAAAGTGAAAGTATACTTCTCTCTGCCTGTAGTCTTAATTGACCTAACTGACTATCCAGGAAGCTAAAAATTCAGATCCAACGTGAACAAAATAAAAAATACTCCTGCTATTTTTCAACAAATCTCTTTTGATTTTCTGTGTTTTACAGACAATTAGTATATATGACAATGACCACAGAGTTTCAACAGATGCAAGAGAAAGGTTTATCTGATCTCTGACATCTATGCATCCATTCATCATTCTGGTGGTGACTGGAGAATTTGCCAATAGCTTTGAAATCCTTGTGCTCGTCAGCAAATTGGGTACTGTTTACATTGTTTTACTTTGAATTTCAATTTCAAAATATGTTAAAATGATTAAACTAGAATTTTCAAGAAAGTATACAAACATCCATTTATTGCTGAGAATGGGTGGTACAGTGATTCCAGATTTTAACTGCCAGCATAGAACACTGGTCGACTCAGTGTTAACAAATAAAACAAAAATGAAAGAGTGTTTACATCAGGAAATGGAGCATGACAGTCATGACCTATGAAAAGCAAAATACATTTTCTAATCTTTAAAACAAAGAGTAATTTTTGGTGTTGTATTTTTGCTTGAATAGACAAATTACCGAGGACCATATGATTTGCAAATCTGGTTTAGCTCATCTGAAAAATCTCCCAGATAAGGAATGTTTTTTTCTCTCTTAATCATTTTGCTTGGTCCCTAAATTAAATGCCATTCAAGCCTCTCTATCAATATGCATTCAAAATCAAAATTTCCCATTAGAGCTATTTGTAACTGAAAAGTGTGTGCCTGTTGACACAAGAGCAAATGACATGAATGAATCTGCAGACCTCAAGTGAAAAAAGGAAAATGATACCATAGCAGCCACCCGTCTGGTACTGATTTCATCTTCTTTCCACCCAAATGCTTCATCTTTCTTTTTTAGCTTTCTTCTGGTGACATATTACAAAAACCTGGATACCTTACTCTCAAGTAAAGCTTTTTTGTGTGTGCATGAACTCAAAAGAATATTAAGAAAAGACTTTTGCATGTGTGAACTCAAAAGAATACTATATGCAAAGTACTTATAGCAATATTACATACAAAAGTGTTAATAGAACAGATATTGCAAAGCTGAGATATGCAAGCACATATTGAGGTTCACAAAAATAATAACATGGTAAACCACTAATGATCTGATAATTTCATAAGTCTTACTCAAGTTTAGGGCAACTACAATTATTACTCAGCTCTCTTGCTTTCAGTCATGTTGCCTAGAAGACTGAACTAGGAAAAATCAAACGTAAAACTTACCACTGTCAAAAAGTAGCTGATTACAATAATATCTAATTTCAAATTAAAAAGAGAATATGTAGAATCTGGAGATATTTGATCCGTGTTCTCTAGCTCTTACTATCCTCAAATTGCTGTGGATCTTTCATATTTTTCCTTCTGCTCCTATTTTGGTGCTTTTCTGGTTTTCATTCACTCCCACTTGCTTTTAATCCATTACAGTTTGTCCTAGCTTGCTTCCATTCACATCTCTAACCTAATACTATTCTGCTTTCTCTGAGAAAAAAAGAGTCAAGTCTCATCCCCAGCACACAAGATGAAAGAAGTGAACAGACACACATTTTGTATCAGGAGAAACAGAATTGTGAAACGAACTGATAAAAATCAGCATCTATCTTATATGTGCCGAGTACCAAATATTTGTAAGTGACTTGTTTCCCAGCAACAATATATTCTGGCAAGCAATGGTGAATCCTTTTCTTTTCACGATTCAATACAAATTTACAGTATCTCAAATGAAGTTGCATATTCATCATAATAAAATATAGAATCGAGATAGAATAAAGTAGAGCAAGACTTAGAGAAAGGGAGAATCATTCATTTTGTCCTGATTACAAATAAAACACATTAGAGTTTGTTAAAATTTGATGTGTATATCACTAGTCCTTAAAATTTACTACCCCACACTTCTTGTTGCTCTTAACACAATACAATCAAACATAAGAGAAACATCTATTAAATTGTCTGACAAAATCTTACCTTCACCAACAAATTTGTAGCCTAAAACCTAGGCCTGGGTTTAAGCTGCCTCTAGACACAGCCAACAACTTTCCAAATGTATATTCATCGAACTGTGCCTGTGCACATACAATGAGCAGTCCTCTCAGTCATTTCAAACTCCTCTTCCAAGAAGAGTTTCAACTCTCTGGTTCCTAGCAGGAGAAAGAAGACCCTAAAGACCCAGTTCTCCACAAATTCTGCCTTTCAAGTACTCAAGCCAATAACTGGCAAATGAGAATCTCTCTTCCCATCACACCAGACTGAGCAATTGGGGAAAAAAATAGTCATGATCTGTCTCCCACTTGAGGAAGGAGGTGAATAAGAGAGACAAAGGGACAGAGATAGAAGCAAAGAGGGAGTCGGAAGAGGTCTAACAGCATGCAGAGATCCAGACTAAAATGGATAATGACAAAACTGCCAACTGTTTTTTCAGTGTTTGCAACCCCAAGGAGGCCAATTCCGAAAAGATCACATTGTTCAAACAATGGATTGATCAGCATGTTCATGGGCTGTGAACAGGCCAGCTTGCAGTAGAGAGGGGGGTGGTGGGGGAACAAGAGATTTGGAGCAGTAGGGAACTGGGAGGGAGGCCAGCCAGGCATACTCTGCGCCATCAGCCCTGACATGTGGCCATGACTGCTTAAAGAGTAAAAATGTGGAGGAAGAGAAGTTAAGTAAGGCCATGCCAGAAGAGTTAGCTCAGATAAGATCTGTCATAGAGAAGAAAAACAATTTTTGAGGCACAAGACAGAGTGTCTGAGTGGGAGCTGCCATTGGAGTGGAGAGAAGCTGTGCTCTAAACATAGGCTAAACACCACAGAAAATCAGACTGTAAACATCTCAGCCTGGGTGATCACAAAACCAATGTATGTTTCTGACTTTGATCTCCCTCACTTTCTTTAAAAGTTGATTTTTTTTTTTATTTCTCAGCCTTAATTGTAATAGCCATAGTAAATTAAACGTTACCTTAAAAGTTTGCTGCTAGACCCCTCTCATTTGAGGGAGTATTTAAATGTTTGTGCTCTAATGCAAAACTTTCTATGTTAAAAAGCAAAAGAGTGGATGTCAAGGTAGGATTAATTCCACATTTGATTCCTAGACCTACAGCAAGTTACAGCTCCATGGAAAGCCTACAAGGAAGAAACTAATTTCTTGCAAAAACTTATATCAACATTGTTTTGTGGCATTTTATAAGCCAGTTGTAAAAAGACATCCTACATCTAAATTTAGGTTACTGTGGATTTACCCAAACAAATGTGTTTTTTTCATTGGCTATATCAAACATGTTTTTAGTAAATCACAGAATTATACAATTGTTTTAGTTGGAAAAGACCTTTAAGGTCACGAAGTCCAACCACTCACATAATACTGCCAAGCTCACCATTAGACCATGTCTCCCAGCACCTCAGCTACACAGTTTTGCAGTATCTCCAGGCATGGGGACTCCATCACCTCTCTGGGCAGCCTGTGACAGTGTTTAACAAGCCTCTCAGTGAAAAAGTTCTTTCTAACACTCAATCTAAGCATGCTTTGATGCATCTTGAGGCCATTTCCTCTTTTCCTATCCCATACAACACTACAGTTTTGTGTCTGGAAAGTTGTCCAGCAGAAAGAGACCTGGAGATGTTGATAATGAGCTACCAAGGTGTCCTGGTGACCAAGAAGGCCAATGCCATCCTAGCTTGTATCAGTATTATTGTGGCCAGCAGGACCATGACAGTGATTATGCCTTTTTACCCAACCCTGGTGAGGATGCACTTCGAGCATGTGCTCAGTGTTTGCTCCCTCTCTACAAGAGGGACATTGAAGTCACATGAAAATTGAATAATCCCCTTTCCTTTCCTTTCCTTTCCTTTCCTTTCCTTTCCTTTCCTTTCCTTTCCTTTCCTTTCCTTTCCTTTCCTTTCCTTTCCTTTCCTTTCCTTTCCTTTCCTTTCCTTTCCTTTCCTTTCCTTTCCTTTCCTTTCCTTTCCTTTCCTTTCCTTTCCTTTCCTTTCCTTTCCTTTCCTTTCCTTTCCTTTCCTTTCCTTTCCTTTCCTTTCCTTTCCTTTCCTTTCCTTTCCTTTCCTTTCCTTTCCTTTCCTTTCCTTTCCTTTCCTTTCCTTTCCTTTCCTTTCCTTTCCTTTCCTTTCCTTTCCTTTCCTTTCCTTTCCTTTCCTTTCCTTTCCTTTCCTTCCCTTCCCTTCCCTTCCCTTCCCTTCCCTCCCCTTCCCTCCCCTTCCCTTCCCTTCCCTTCCCTTCCCTTCCCTTCCCTTCCCTTCCCTTCCCTTCTCTTCTCTTCTCTTCTCTTCTCTTCTCTTCTCTTCTCTTCTCTTCTCTTCTCTTCTCTTCTTTCTTTTACAATACAGATACACAAAATGAAGTGCAAATAAAATCTCCCATATAGATCCAGAACTATAATAGAAAAAATTGTTGATGTGGTAGCAGGTGGCTGACTGTCTGGTGTATAGGAGAATACAAACTATTTCCTGAATTTTTAATGAGTAAACTTCTCTGACTTTTGTTTGTCACTGACCACACCATTGAGCAGCAATTTCAGATTATCAAAGAGTAAGGTTGCTTCCCAAAAAGGGTACCATGTGTTTTGTTGAGGGAAATATGACTTTCATGTGAAAGGGAGGACAAGGATGCTCGGGTCAACAGCACTGTAGCAGTGTGATGGGCCAGGTTAAATATCCTCAGAGGGACCTGGGACCTACAACAGAATCAAGACAAGGTTTAGATCAAAATTCAGACTGCTAGGGGTTAGGAGGAAAGAGGAGGGGACAAGAAGACCATGGGGTGGTGAGAAGAGGAGCTCATGAAGTGACTGAGAATAAAGTAATCCTGAACCTCACTTCTTGAATTGGAAAATATTGGTCAAATGCAATGCAAAATAACCATATTTCTTACATAAAAATCAACAAATCTCACTCATTTATCATTTCACTAATTCAAAGGTATGACTTGAGAACCTTGACACTACTAAAAACCAAGGAACTATGTCAATGAAGTCTAGAAATAGTATTATAGTATTGTTGAGTATTATTGCTTAGCATAGGTACAAGGAGTCTGAACAGAAAATGTTGACATTTCTTCTGAATGCTTAATACCTAGGGTTTTGTTTTAAGTGTTAAGGCCTAGAACTTCATAGTCAACTATAATACAGAAAAAAAACACCAACTTTACAGAGGTTTTTTACAAGAAAAGAACAAAAATAATGAAGAAAAGACAAAAATATCTTCAACTCTCTGCAGTAGATTTTTTTTTATCATCCTCTGAGTTATTCACTGCAACCACAGTTAAAGTTAAGTGTACACTATCCATTTTAGTCCTTCTGTAGGCAAAGAGTTGTGGGCATCTACTTAGAATTTTTGATGGGTTTTTTTTGTTTTTGTTTTTTGGGTTTTTTTTTGTCTTAGCCATTCCTCGACCAACATCTAGAAACAAGTGTGGACACCAAGTCACTATTGAATACTGTTTGCAAACTGTTCACAAAGACATTTCCAACCAAATTTGAATAACAAATTTTAGGAACTTATGATCAAATGAAAAAGTGTGCATAGATAATTCAACGCGACATATTAATTTAGATTTCCAGGGAAAGGTATTTTTGGTCATTAAAAGAAAATAAAGAGGACATGTTACAATTTTGAGAATTACTCAGAAAACCAGCATGTTTGAGGTTACATACACATTTCAACACTAGTTTCTGTGCTTTGTTTAGCAAAATACTGGTGCACAGATGTTAAATAGACATTCTGGTTTGGGGCCGAGAGCCCAAGACTCTGTTCTTGCAACTAATTGCTTTAATTTTACAATTAGAGCACAATACTCTCCCCTCCATTCTCCAAACATTCCATCTCCCCCCTCACTGTTCCCATAAGTAACCTCGTGCTTGGCTCCATCAGCCTCCTATCCTCTAACTCACTTACATGCTCACTTTTCTCCTATCACAAATATTTTTTGTTGCCATTTTACAGAGAGGAGATACTTGTGGGGGACAAATACACATTATTTTTTTTTTTTTTCCAAATGACTTCAGAAAACAGTGAATTGAGCTTACCAATGTACAAAAAACACATTTCTGCATTTTTGTGGAGGGAAATGGCAAGATTCTAAGTCATAGGAATGAAAAAACAGAGACAAAGTTATATTTTCTTTCCATTATGTAGCACATAACATACCAGAATGACAACTTTCTAATCACTTAGCTGCATTGTATAGGAACAGACTAAAAGAGATGAAAATATAGCTCTGTACTTCTTCAGATAGAAAAACATAATTTGTTTTCAAGTAATCTGTTACTCCAAAGGTATGCCAAAAATGAAGTTGGTTTCCATCAGATGACAGACTAGGTGTGACATGACCAGCTTTTCAAAAAGCAATTTGTGTAAAAAGTGTTGGAATTTTTGCTATTGAGTAAGTAGACCCTCAGAAATCATCTAAGAGTAGGTTTGCAGACAGGGTAATAAACGCTGCTTTGTCAGTGTTTCTTCCTTGTCCCAACCAGAGAATTTAATTATGGACATTGATGGCTCATTTCAAGAAGTTCTTCTACAACTTTGACAACTAGACTTTCCACTCTGTTGATATGAAGCTGACTATTTTGAAGGTAATGTAAGTACTGTGTAATACATTAAGATAGATTTGTCTCTTTAATATTTATAAGATTAGCATTTATATTAGACCATAATGAGCTCCAATTAGTATCATTCCAATCTAACCTAAGGTCTGTAACCCAATTTTCTTACATTTCAGACACTATCTTCAGAAGTAAGATGGGAAAGAATTGATTGATTCATGACAACATTTTTTAGGGTCTACTGGGAAGAAGAATTGCTTGAATGATTGATCAGAATTTTTTCGTCTGTCACTTGAGATATCTTTTATGAAAAATACCTTGTAAAGCTATGAATTCACTGATAATAACAAGTATTTAGATTTTTTTTTTTTGCTTGTTCAAAATCTAAACTTCTACCTTGCTTGTCAAATAAATCTTTAATTTAATTGATTTCCCTTGTTGATTCCTTTTACAGGTAGATTGTTAAATCACTTGAAACCTCAAGGTATTGGCAGGCTAGTATCTAAATAAATTTATCCTGTATAACCCCTGCTGACACCCTATGCTTTGCTCTAACCAGTGATGCTGTGACTGATCAGAAAAGTTTTTTGTCAGATTTTCAGCTCACATCTCCATTGACCTACCATCTTTTGACAGAACCTAGTGAATCCATTAAGAAGTGTCAGGTGAAGGAAATACTCCACTCGGGCTGGAGAGCAGCTATTGGGCACAGAGAGCTTGTACTTTGTGGAGAATACATGGTGAATGCCTTCTACGCGGGGGAATGGGAGGTAAAGAGAAAATGTAAAATGGATATTAACCTCACAGAGATGACAGAAGAATGAATCCTCTTTGACTACAGGAATCAGTAGGCAGGCAAAGATAAATTTGAAAAGATAATTATAAACTATGGATTTTTTGTAAGTATGTAAGTTTTCACAAGAGTAATTTTTGCTTTGTACATGTAAGTCAAAATGAGGTTGGTTTTGGTGGTTTTTTGGAAGTGTTTCAGCAGAAGAGAGTTCTAAATCAGATATGGCATGTGAATTGTCATGGGGTGAAAACACAAGAGGTGTCAGAAGTTGACATGTTTGACCAGTTTGATGCAGTAAGATAAAGTTGAACAAAGAACTGTGAGAAGACAGAGCTTTCTGTGCAAAATTCCACATCTCCGTTATGTGACTTTTACAATGTCTCCTTCCCTTAAACAAGTCCAACAACAAATCCTATTTCATCTGAAGAAAAGTTACATGGCAATTATGACTTCCATTTCAAAAGAAAATATATAGCTGTTAACTTTCAGCCTACACAAACCACAAGTAGTTTACCTACTCATAGTCGTAACGTAAGTTAGTGTGCATATACAATTCAATTGCAGCAAGGACTGTTACCTGCTATTAAGCACTCTCTTTTTATCCAGTACAGATTCCTGGTAGTGTACACTAATCTGTTAAAATCCTATGCTTTTGTACTGCTCCGTATTTTAGATTTTACTACATGTAAGCCTTTATAAACACATTTTTTAAAAAATCTTTTCTTAGAAGCCATGTTAACAGATATTGTTCAGCCTGTAGAAGTGCTACAGTAGATACCAATAGTTAACAAAAACAAAAACTGAAATAGCATTCAAAATGCTAGCTTGCTCTCAGTTCCTTTAGTCTCTCATACCTTTTGCAAGACAAGCATACTCTCTAGTAAATAACCAACTAGGAATGACTGTTGAACTAAAACACGTAACGCAAGCACACTATGGGTTACCATGCTGCGCTTCACAATTCTACTGCCTTCATAGCAGGGCTGTCTCTCCCTTGTCCCTCAGCCTGAAGGTACAAGGCTAAGTGCCTATCTCAAAGCCTATTTTCAGGCAATAGTTCCACAATAGATACACTTAATTTTAGTTTATGTCATAAATTATGATTTGCACTCAGGCTCGTCAGTAAAGAGGATAAAATCTGTCCAATGTTCTTTGAGAGCTCTAATAAATCATTACTCTGTTCTAGTAATTTCCATCTTTAGTTCAGTCTATGTTATCAAGTCCCCCTGAATAAGTATACAGGTTAGCTCATAGCCAGTAGTTCATCAGTGTTCATGGAACTGTTCTCTTGTTATCTGCAGAATGCATTAAATGGAAATACTCGGAAAACAAT
The DNA here is from genome assembly GCA_013401255.1 of Urocolius indicus. Lineage (NCBI taxonomy): Eukaryota > Metazoa > Chordata > Aves > Coliiformes > Coliidae > Urocolius > Urocolius indicus. Next base: position 10,972 of record WBNH01006951.1, read on the forward strand.
AATTCTTCATTCTTTTGTTCAACGAAATCGTCTTAGTGATTTTTACTGTCCCCTTTCAAGTAAAATCTACTAAGTCTCCACTTCATCTGGCAGTGAATCTCTGCTACTTCAATTTTATACTTTTTTCTATGCCTAGAAATTGCAAAATCAATGTGACTCAACATGCCATGCAGCAAAGAAGGATTATGCAGGGATGTCAGTGAAGGTCCTGGAACACATATGCCTTTCAGAGTGGTTGTATAATTCAAGAACACTGTTTCTGTATACTTGCCCCACTGCAGTATTAGGTGCATGTGCGTTCATTGAAGTATTTCCTTGGATGATCTACCAGTTTTCAGGAAAGAGGAGTCCTTCAATATATCAAATGTGCCACACATATTCTTGCACTCTTGCAACTGAAAATCAACACAGCAGTGAGAAAAAGTGTTGCTGATAAAAAATTACTACAGGTCAAATAAGAAAATCGGTCAAGACTGCAACTTATATGTCTGAAGTATAAGAAAGGAGATGAAGCTCTTAATGTCCACAAGAACTGTGATGAAACACAGTGCATACAGCATACTGCTATTCAAGGTGACACGGTAATTGAATGTTGAAATTGTTTAGAAGACACTAATTTGGAGTTTCTAAATGCTTGGGATACCAGTTGTCCCTTCAATGACATACTTCCCTCCCTATCATAGACTGGTAGAGGTGGCTTAAGTTGGCAGCTTTCAACTGACATTACAATGACAAACCAGAATAATGAAATAGTGTAATATCTGTGAGAATCTTAAGCCAAATTCTACATCTGCATCCAGTGTTACAAGCATCATTGTGGAAAACATCTCAAAAATAGTTAGTACTGTATTATTTCCTTTATGCCTACACTCTCTGTTTTAGGGGAAAAAAAAGGGAAGAAAAAACCGAATTTTTTTGCCCTACCTCTTTCTGCATCACCAATGTTAATTACCAACGTTGGTTTGAGACAATCAAAACAGTGAGACTGATGAATCTGAGTACTCATTTTTATATTAACTGTACAGCACTGGTGGGAGAAAAGAGGTAGTTAGCTAAAAATTCATTAAGCTGTGCATGCAGAGAGAGAAGCTGCACTGAAAACAAATATGCAAGAGAAGCACTTCAGGATCAGACCAAGGGTTCATCTCAATCAGCAACATGTATCCAGTGACGATCAGAAGCAATTGCAGAGAAAGTTTAATGCTAGAAAACACATAATGCTTCCCTTAAAACTTTCTCAGCCTCTGGACCTTTTCAGCTGTGGAACCTCTTGAGCTACATGTAGCCTTTATTTATTCAGTAAGCTCCAGTGGGTTGCTATTGCCTGAACCTCTGTAACTTTCTTTTGGTTGCATATTGTCTCAGCTTTCACACGCTGCTTTGGCAAGGACTACACATTATGAATACTGCTTTCTTCTGTCAGCATGACTGCTACGAGCTTCTTTATTCCCTCCAGAGGATCTGATAGAAGTTGCACAATATTAATTCCTTCCAGTAATATTTGTAATTCCTCCGTTCATTGCAAGTACACTTATCACCATGATGGCTAAGAGGCTCTTTTAGACATCCATCTGCAATCAGTAATAAGTTTGTGACCTTTATTCTCTAAGGTAGATCTGAAAGTTAACTGTGCATTTATGACCAGGAGATTCAACTGCAACTGAGGGCTCTGCAGGAGTTGTTCTTAGAGAGCTATGATAAGACTTAGCGTAGAATGTACCTACCACTGATGTGTTAGATTTGATACCAGAGGTCCACAGAGACATTTTTTCTCTGCCTATATTACTAAAAGGTGGCTGAGAGGGTAGGATGGAATAATGGATATGCTCAGTGTCCATATTTAATGCATTTTTTGCCTGTTTCAAATCAAATGGTTTTTGCTTTTCGTTTTTTTTTTTTTAATACTTCTAATAGCACAGGGAGGTTTTGGTGGGTTTTTTCTTTTCACTAAAAATGCAAGTAGCAGAAATGCACACATGCTATTTAAATACAAACATGGATTTTCTTGATTCAGGCATGCTCTCTTCAACTAGAAAAGAGGACTGCTTTGCTAAGCAAATACTTCTTAGAAAACTAGGTCTCTTCTCCCATTTGAAGGAAAATGCATATGGCTAAGGCTCTATAAGCCCAAATATTTTTTAAAATGGCTCATCTAATTTAAGAAAAGGTTTTGGGATCTACCTTAAAAACTACTGCATGTTTACTTATATGACTTTTGCAGCTCTAGGGATCATAAACTCAGCTTCAAGGTACAGAAAACAGCAGTGATTTGATCAAGGACTTTGCTTAAAAATGAAATATTTGCTAAAGGTACAGTTCCTTACTGCTATTTTAAATAAACCAGCAGTCTTTGCTATTTCCTAAAGCCTTTTGGGGGTATTTTGTCCAAAGGAGCATTTCCTAGAGGCTTGTGTCACATTGGGAAAGGAGTCTTCTTCACAGAACATTATTTATGATCTGTCTTCAAGATATATTCTATTTTTTTTTGGACAATGTCTTCAGTGGAGAAACAAATAGTTCAAGACAGAATACTTTTAACTTCAAAAATGCCTAAATTTCTTCATGTCATGCAACAAATAAGTCAGATTCCTATCTTTTGATATAAACATTTCAAAATATGAACTAGATCAGCAAACCCTGGTGTCATGGTTTAGCAAGGAGTTGCTTTTGTTTAGTAACAGGGGGAGCGGGTTGCAGTGAAGACCCGGTAAAAGTTTTTTAGACTCTCCCCCGACTCCTGGGTTCAGACCCACCCCCCGGCCTGGCTGGGCCAATCTGGCGCCTCTGCGATCACTATTTAGGGACGGGAATTTGAGGTGCCAGGCAGGAGGTGTAAGAGTGGTACAAGATGGAGGCGACCATGCGGACCCCACAGTCGGAGAAGGAGGAAGGATGGAGCATCAGACCAGAGACCCCTCTGCAAGCCGTGGTGAGAGTGCAGCCGGTACCCCTGCAACCTATGGATCAGCAGCAGCAACTTCATGTGAGTGTGCCCGGACGGGCCAGAGACTGTGTGGGGGAGGCGGTCATGGCACAGGACATGCTGGAGAGCCTGTGCACCGCAGAGCAGCCCCACACGAGAGGCAGAGAGGAGCAGCAACTTTTGGGACAAATGAGCATCGGTACAGCCCGTGCAGGGCTTTGGGACAAATGTGCGTCGGTGCAGCCCGTGCAGGGCTGCCATGTGTGTGTGGTACCTCACGGACTTGCAAGGAGGACTGGTGCGGAACCCACTTGCCCTGAGGTGAGACAAACGGCAGAAGCCACCAGGAACGGACTGACTGAAACCCCCACTCCCTGCCCCCCTGGGCCGTTCAGGGGGGACGGAGGTATAAAACACCGGGATCAGGGCTCTGAGCCCGGGAAGAGGAGAGGGGTGGGGAGCAGGTGGTCTTAAAGGGCTGGTCGGACTCTTCATCTCTGTACCATTCTGTGTTGTTTTGTTTTGGTTCTGGTTTTTGGGGTTTTATGTTTTAGTTGGTATTAAATTATTTTCTGTTTTCTTCCCCAAGCCGAGTAGCCTGGTCTGTTTTGTCCTGCACCTTAAGCGGCAATTAAGCTCTCCCTGCCCTTTGGCAATCCTTAAGTCTTCGGTACTTGAGGCTAATCGTGGTCTTTTGTTTCCTGATGGGCAGAAACCACGACACCTGGCTATTAGTGACTGACACTAAACACAATAATTTTGAACCATTTTCCAACAAAACCAGGAGATCCTTCCATGTCAGAAACTTGCCTGTATTGGCTGGACTGAAAAATGATAGAATCATAGAATGGTTTGGAAGAGACCTTTAGAGGTTCATCCAGTCCAACAGCAGGTTAACCTAGATCAGGTCACACAGGAACGTGTCCAGACGTCCAAGGAAGGAGACTCCACAACCTCTCTGGGCAGTCTGTGACAGTGCTCTGTCACCTTCACAATGAAATAGTTTTATCTTATGTTTAAATGTAACTTTTTGTGTTCCAGATTCATTCCATTACCCCTTGTCACAGGACAATAGAAAAAAAGGGATGTCCCAGTTTCCTGACACACACCATTTAGATATTTGTAAATATTAATAAGATCTCTCCTCGGTCTTCTCTTCTCTAGACTAAACAGCCCCAGTTCCCGCAGCCTTTCCGTGTATGAAAGATGTTCCAGCCCCCTGATCATCTTGGTAGCCCTGCACTGGACTCTTGTCTAGGATCTCTCTGTCGCTCTTGAGCTGGGGAGCCCAGAACCGGACACAGGACTTCAGATGAGGCCTCACCAGGGCAGAGTAGAGAGGGAGAAGAAACTCCCTTGACCTGCTGGCCACACTCTTCTTGATGCACCTGAGAATGCTATTTGCCTTCTTGTCCATGAGGGCACATTGCTTGCTCATGTTCAGCTTATTATCAACCAGGACTCCCAAATCAAATGCTGAGGAGGCATGACGTGACTTCAGCGAGTAAAAAGGAAGTTATTGACCATGGTTTGAGACAGGCTTAGTATTTATCTCTACCTACTCCCAGGCCATTTTTTAGTGTAGGCCATAACATACATCCCTGAAGATGGAGACTTTATCACTCAATGCATTCCACTATGCATGCAAAACTCTGAAATAGCTTCTTTTATTTTATTTCAAAAACTAAACAACTCATTCCGAGGAAAATAATTTATTTTCTGAACCTTAAAACCCCAGACATCAGCAGTTAATAAGTTATTCCTGAGGTACTCTGAATTTTTTCCCAAAAAATATGTAACTGAAAGGATATATGGCTATTGAGCTGTTTCAGAATTTGAGCAATAGCATTAATCTACAAAATTAAAGCTGTATTGTAGCAGCTGGAGAGATATGGAATGAAATAGAAATACTGGAGAAGATCAGCTTAGTTCTGAATTTTTTGCAGGTGTACCATGTTCATCTAGTAGATCACTTGCATTCTGAAGAAAAAAAAACCAAAGACACTAACTAAAACATATTTTACAGGCCAAAATGTTCAATGTAACTCTAATTGCAGAATTTTTTCCACTGTTTTGCATATCTGGTTTTATTTCCCTGAAAACACAACTGAGAATAATGTGTCCATCCAAATGGCTTCCTTTGAGCTGACAAGAATCTAATCATTGCCTTATTTAGGCTGCTAGATTAAGGAGAATAACAGGCAGTTTAATCAATATTTTCCAGCCCAGAAGCTGTATTTCATCTAATGTTGTAACGGAGGATATTTTTGTTATGTAATGACTATGCATAAGGCATTCAGTTACCAGGTTAGAGGCTGCTTATACACCTGACTAAGCACCTCACAATACCTTATTTAATTTAAGGTTCTACATCACCACATTGAAATAAAAACCAAACCAACACACATCTTTATGAGAGCAGTACTAAAGTTCTTTTCAGTGTGTGTTTCTTAATATTAAAAGATAAGAGTGATTTGGTTTTGGTTTCTCAATATTAAAAGGCTAGTTCCTTAAGCTCATTAGCTCAGTTGTGATTGGATCCTGTTTTGCATTAATATTTTTGTTCCTTGATGAATAAGCAGAGATTTCAGAAACAAAAAATTCCATTATGATGAATTGAAAATGTGGTTTTTTCTGTATAATGTTGAATGCTAGTTTAATAATCCAAATATTAGTGCAGGTAGAAATCATCCAAAAGTGATCCTACTTGAAAACTTTGCTATTGCCATCTTGTTACATCTGTTTCTATGAATCATTTTTGCCTATGAATATGGCTAAAGAAAACATGGACAAGAGGATTATTGAAATTTGAGATGAAAATATATTTGTCAAAGCAGGACTTCATTGTTGATGCATTAAGTTCAGCTTATTTATGGACTTTTTTGATTCATGACCAAGTAGGAAGATAATTTTTAGTTTTAATTTTATGATTCCAATCTAACTTTCACTGTGAAGGGTATGGTATAAGGACAGTGAAATCAACTTGATAAGGTAAAATTGGTATTTAGGAAAGACTATATCACAAGAGCTGACAAAATAGCAGCAGCAAATACATTTATTGTGAGAAGTCAAGAGAATTATTTTGCCACTTGTCAGCTAAATATTGAGCATTTTCATATTAACTAGGAAATAACAGTCTCCATTGATAAACCCTAGCAGCTGAAATCCTGCTATTCACAGGAAAATAATAAGGAAAACATCCTTGCTAGAAAATATTACTTTATATTATCTACCAAACTCTATGTACGAGCACTTCTCTTGAATATCCTCACTTTGTTTCGCACTGATGTACTTAATGGCCTCATTTGTGTATTGGTTCACATTTTCATTATATTTTGCCATTTAGCCTTCTCCATGATTGTTTCATTGAACAGATGCACTACAGTTTCTCTGCAGCAAATTCTATGATCCATAATTAGATGTCAATATGTTTTCTTGCAATGCTATTGTGAATTAAACACATTTTTAGTTACATGGACATTAATTAAAACCATACGCTGAATTGTTATATCTTTTCAAGTCAGTTGGAGAAAATACTTCTGGTTTACTTGAGTGCTGTAGAGCATTCCTTTTTATTTCTTCATTAGTTACTGTGCTGGAAAAATCTGTTAATGTTCATAACAAGATCAATCCTACCCTGTAATACTGTCAGTCTTAGGCACTTAAATGGGAAACAAGGACACCCTCTGCCTAGAAACTGATACCTACCTTTATCAAACATAACAGAAGGGAGGTAAGACCCAGAATTTACCTTCATCCCAAGTGCCACTGACTACTTAGGGGCACACTGGAGGATCAATGTATTACAGTTAGGAAAAAGTGGTCTTAAATCAAGGAAAAACCAGGTCTGTAGTCCCAAAGTGAGCACGTACAAACAAAGTTCAGAAACCTCAGTATTGTTAACAGATAGGAGGAACAGAGGGAACAAGAGTAGTATCAAGATCTTGCATAATCATTGATATGTTTTATATACGAAATGATGTAATTCTTTTTGTCTGTAGGGGAATCAATTTTGATGGGCAGGAGCTAAGAATTTTCTTTTAAAAAAATCCATAGCAGTAAGCTTTGGAGGAGGTTTCAAGCAGGTCTCAACAGAATGAATGGCATAAGGCTGGCATAAGATGTGTGAAATAACTGTAAACAGCTAGTGGGATGTGAGCTAGTGAGGAAAAGAGCAAAGAACAGCTTAAAATAATAAGGCGAGCCAGTGAGAACCAATATTCTTCCCTATTATTGTAGGTGGCACGTCCTTCCAAAAACACCCTTTTGGTGTTTTTTTTATTTTTTTATATATTTATTTCTACTTCCTACTCACTGAAGATAAGTTTTTCCTCCACTTTGTAGTTGCTGAAGTTTCTGAGACATAAATGGTGCTATTCAGAAGAATAAAAGCAGGGTGAAAAAGAGAGGTTGGAGTTCAGCCTTTACTCTGCCTGGTGAAGGTTCACTCTGCAGAATCTATTACTGTGGCCTGAAATGGGGCAGAGACAAGTAGAAGAGGTATTCGCTAAAAAAAAAAAAAAAAAAACCCAAAAAAACAAACAAACAGAGTCGATAGAGCCTTTATTTAAACACACCATGTAAGGTAAAGTAAGACTGAACAGTTCAAAGAGAGGATTATGAGAGTTATGCTCTACCCCATTGTTATTCTCCTTCTGTGGTACATCCCCATTTGCTCAGTCCCTCTCTCCAGAGAGTTTAGTTATAGGTGTGAGTTTGTTCCAAGAAGAAACAATGACCTAGATAAGAGCCAAATTATGCTTTTTCATACAGTTCTATCATCCAACACCATGCAAACACATACTGCAGTATCTCACTAGCTTTCAAAGGACTGGCTAAGGATTTGATTAGGAAAGTATGGTAGAATATGCCTGAGAAAAAGAGTGATTAATCCAAGTCACTAAATAAGCTCCTTCTATCTGTGGAAACGTAAAGTTGTCCTATGACACTTTTAAACCCCACAGGTGTTTTGTCGCAGCAGGAAGCCATCGCTAACTTGGGTAGAAAAGCATTTTTTCTGCAGCTTTTCTCACTCTGTCTTCCCTCATCCCTCTCAAAATGCAGCTGTATAAGGAAGATTATAACTAGAGTTTGTCGGGATGTGCATTTTCCAGAGTATGCTAATTGATTAAAATGTGAATGTTTATAAAGTGAGTATTTGCAAAATGAGACATTCAGAAGAAGAAATGGAAAAAATGTTCTTCATTCCATTTCATAGTTATTTTAGTGAAAAGTTCAAATTTTTAGCTTTCAGAAGATATAGAAAAACTTATGTGAGAACAAAAACCTTATAAATGACTGTCTTTTCCCAAGTTTTCATCTTGTAAAAGTTAGAGACTGCAATTTCTCCTCCTGACTTAGCTCTATTTTCAGTGAGAGCACATGCGGTTCTAATGAGTGCCATTAGGTCCGTGACAAATTTTCTGAGTATCAAACCTACTTATGGTAAAACACAGATTTCACAAAATTAAAAATAGTGTACTGAGTTCTTAAGAGATTGAAAGGCAAACATTCTGAACTGTGAATAAGTAAATTTTTTAAAACCTGTAAGAAATCTTAAATTTAGAGAGGAGCTCAATTTNAAAAAAGAAGATTATAATTTCAAAAATAGTTCAAGCTTCCTGACCCAGTTTTATGTAGCTGCTGTATTCTCAGGCAGACATCTTCTTGTGTCATGTGCTGAAAGAACAAGGGCTTAGATTGTCCCTTCCCAGAGTAAAAGCTCTGAAGAAAAGTAAAATAACAAAAAAAAAAAAGTTCAGTGGATTTCCACAAAAAAAAAAAGCCTAGTTAAGGAAGATTGTTATTTTTTAATGTTGTGTACACTGAGGTCAAAGTTAGAAATATGCTAATCATTTTGCTTACACTGTACCTTCCTTCTCATGATCCTGTGGTACTTCATAACAGTGACAGTGGCCTTTGTATGACTACAAAGGTACAGAGATAATTCTGGGTCTCCTGTTTTCCAGAGGCTCCTGTGCTTCACTGAAATATACACCAGAGCATAACAGCAGATCTTTCTTGTCTTTCTTGCAAGTAAACAGTCTTGTCTGATTTTCTCCAACCTCCTTCTCAACTTTTGTAATCAAAATCAGGTAAGCACAGAGGCCAATCATGTCTACTGAAATCTAGCAGAGATCTATCACTCTCCCAAAACTATCCCTAATCCACCTATTTGATAACATCATCTTCCTTGCAATCCATTTGGTTTTACCTTCTTTAAACTATTGTGATCTTCAGGTTGTGCTCTCACACTGTCCCAGCTACCTTTCCTTGTACTTTACTGAGAAGTCAACAATTTCAGCCAACCAGTGACAGACATTTCTCTCTTGCTTTGACTCTTGCTGCCCATGACAACATAGAGCTGTTTGTAAACACGAAGAATCTCTTAATTTCTCTCTTTTAAAACTTTAAAAACTCTCCATCGCTAATATTCTTTAAAAAAAAATGTCCGTGGTTAAGCAGCTGGTGTGCTGAGACCACTCCCTACTGTGCCAGTCAATTTCCTCTTATTTTTAACACTCCCCATGCAGGACCAGACATCTGTTTCTTGTTTTATCTTTTGATTTTAATCTTTTGGGGATAAGTTTATTTCTGTACATTTAGCACCAGCCAGACTGGGGTCAATGAACCCAGGCAGCCCTATTCAGTAGTATATAAATACATAATATAGCCCTTCATGCTGCACTTGCAGGGAGTGGGTTTATTTTCCTTTTGCCATTGGAATGGGAAGTCATCCAACATTTTTCATTTAATTTTTTTTTTCTTAATTAGAATCCAATAAATGTATATACAAAATGATGTTTTTAAATTTTCTTTTTGGATTTACAAGTGTCATGGAAGAATATAATTTAAGAATATAATTGATTGCTGAATAACAAATAGCTGCAGTGAACATTTCTGCCCCACATAAGAACACTGAATCTCAAAGCAACGCATGATGCACTAGCTGTTTTGCTTAATTCTTAATTATCACTGAGACAGAATACATGATTGGCTTTACAACAAAAGAAATGCAAGTGTAGATCTGGAAAAAAAGATGATAAAAAACAAGAGTCTTGCAAGACTTACTTCAAGTTTTCCTAAGGTACTCTCAATAGTTGCTGTGCAATGAGACCTACTTTGAATCAGCAAAAGTTCTACAAACCAGAATTACAGAGCTCATGTAGATGATGTCCTCTGGGCTAGTATCAATCAGCTCATTGTTAAATTGCAGAATGCATCAAATAGATGACAAGTTTTTCTACACTTTCAGACTTCACTGCTGCCAAAAAGATGACTATTTTGCCCCTACAAATGTCTTTTCAAGCTCATTTTAAAAAGCCCACATCACCCTGCTGTGTACAGCAGAGGCATGGCAGGTGGCAGATAATTTTATGAACAGACTTTCACAATCCAGTGGCAAAAGTTGAGAAAGGTAGTTTCAAATTTCTGTTTTGCTTGAGGAAGCTTGAACGTGTTTTCCCATATGAGCTCTGTGGCTGTGCAGAAACAGCTAAGTCTATGGTAAAGAAACACCAGTTGCTTCTCCAGAAGACTTTGCATTATATTATCCAAGAACTGTATTTCCAACTGTACTCTGCTTCTCAGTAGACTAATGTGTGTTGTTTATCAGCCCTTACACTTTCCTGCCAATTGTCAAGAGTCTGGCGTATCTTCATAGATAAGGAAGTGTGCGAATGGGTACTTTCTAAGTGTCAGAGGGGCTTCAACATGCTAGTGAGCTTTTGTCTGAATGGAAAATCCTTCCTCAGTCCCAATCATGCCTAGAAGATGAAACTTCTTATGAAATTTCTTTTCTGAAAAAGCAGACTGGAAAAGATTTAAGTTCCAGAAGTTACATGCTGAAAAGGTGGATTTAATCATAAGAATTTTGGCCTGAGGTGAAGAATGGTGATTAATCATCTAATTACATCATTTTCTCTATCTAGTTATGCATACAATATACTCCCATTTCTAAAATAATCCTGTAAGAAAAATGGCAGTGTAGTGTATCTGATACATAGAAACAAGAAGAGGTAATTAATTCATTTTAAAATGAAGAGAAAAAAAACCAAACCAAAACAAAACAAAACCACTTCAACAAGTTTATATTGAAAAGAACATGAGAGATGGAGAAAATCAAAATAGTTGGCCTTTAATTTTTTTCTTTCTGTCATTCTTGATTTATGAAATCAAAGGAAAAAAGTACATTAAAAAACCACAAATCTGTCCCCTGGATGTATGCTAGCATTTCAGGTCACGCTACAGAAGCTGCCTTATTTTAAGAATTTTCAGAGGATTACTTCTCCCATATCTCTGTTTGGAATTTGACATTCATGAAAAGGAAAGACTAATAAAACTAATCAGATTCACACTTGTATAAAATCATGTAACCTATCATACATCCACATAGCAAACCTCAAAACAAAACACAAGGGCACAATCCTGCTGGTTTTGCTCAAGGAAATCTTATTTGTGTAAAGACAATCTTAGAATACTAGCATATATTCTTCCACAAATATAACATATATAACACCCCACATCTGGAATACTCTGAAGCAGAGGCTTGAATGTGCCAAGTTGTGTAGTGCTTGCTGTTGTAGCAAATGTCTGTTAGGGATTTATAGGGGAAAATTTTGCTTGGGCAATGGTGACAAACATATACTAATAATACTTTTCCATCTCAAACACTCATGTTTCTATGGCTAGATAGGGACCAACAAACTTATTCATTTGTGATCTAAACCAAAACATGAGTCCAGAGGTGAAACCCACCGTGCCAATAAATGGTTTTTCCTATCCTGAATCCACAGGTTGTAGAATAAAGGAATTAAAGCTATCATTTATTTTGGTTTGTTCCTAGTTTTGCTGTATGAAAGCAATGACTGATGAGCAGCTGCATCATCCCAGTGCAAACTCAATGAATTTGCCCCAACATAAAGACAAATCACTCTGGTTATTAAGAGAAAAAATAAGAAGTCAGTAGGAGAGAAACCGATTATTCTATCATATTATACTATCCTCTCAAATGTCTTGATTTTGTTTGATTTTTCCTCATCAAGTGCCAGAAAGAGCTGGCTGTCAACAACTCGCAGGTTCCTTTTACAAAGCTGTAGATTTTCCAAGACTGTACACCAAACCAGAATTTGTGATGATTTACACCCACTCATGCTGTACATGCAGATGGAAATCTGAACAATGAAACATTCAGTATATATCCTCCCTTTTGTAATTTGCAGTGCTGGGCTTTGTACAGAGCACCTGACAGTAAAAATTGCTTTAAATGGAGTATTCTCTAAAGATGACAAAGATACCATAGTTCTCTTTGAATAATAATAAAATAATAATTAAAGAAAATAAAAAAATAAGCCAATGTAACAACAAAAAGACACCCAGAAAAATGGTTCCTGGCAGTAACAAGCAGAGGGAAGTTTCTATGCATTTTCTGAAGACCAAGATGCTTTCCCATGTGCTCTACTGACACTAAGTTTTATTTCTAAAGCATGAAATTTCTGTGAGATTTAGGCAATGGAGAAATTATAACCTATTCTTTTCCAAATTACATATCAATATAGCCCTTATTACCTGTGACTGGCTTACCTCTGGTCCATAGTGATAAGAATAAGCAAAGAAGCAAGTCTACCTTTGTTTACGTGCACCAGATTTGAATGTCTGGAGAGGAAAGAACTGAGGATGAATGTTTCCCTTCAGAAAGTTCTCAACTCTGACTTTTGTTAATTTTCATATTTAATAATGTATTGATAGTCAGAATAACCCACGTTGTTAATCTCTTGCTTCACATGGTTAATGAACGTTGTTAAAGAATAAAGTTAAACTGTAAGTTCACACAGATAAGCCCTCAAAACTGGCTATAAATTTAAGCAGATGAGAGATTCTTAGCCAGATGAATGCAGTCATTTAGTACATAACACTCAGCATAAAAGAATCAGACTTGCCCTAAGCACTTAGCTGGGGCAATACTGAGTTTCTTCGAAAGAACTAAAATCTTCCTCTGTTTATTCTATTTAAGCCTTCTCAGGTATCTTGTACCACTCCATCACAAGAATTAGTAATATCAATTCTTTCTCCTGAGTTGCACTCCACACTATCTCATCTAAGGTAACACTTCTGTCTATACCATTCCAATAAACATAAGAATCTACCTCATATATATACCTAACAATATACAAAGTGTAAAAAGTAGATCTCAGTTCACTGATGTTTTTCTTATAGGTATAAATACTTTGCAATAGCATTAATACCCCTTCTATAATACTAGGAAGCAGCAAAACAGAAAATGGGCTTGGCAGTGTTAAGTTGTACTTGATGATCTCAAAGGTCTTTTCCAGTCATAGAGATTCTATGATTCTATGAAAAGCAAGTTAAATATTCAGATCCCTATTAATGGTTTTACTCATGCCTAAATTTTCCTTTGGCTTGGGAAGGAGCATTTGTTAATGCAACATCATAATGGAGTCTTATATTTCTAAAATGTTTATGACGAGTTAAGTACATTCTGTTTGCTACAACTGAAGTAAGCAAAACATGTAATTCTGACCAAAAAGGATGTGCAGCTCTGTGTGATTTGGGCTGTAAAGCACTCACTGTTGGAGACTGTGGTAGTCATCAAAAAATGTAACAATTTTTGCATTTCCCTTCTATCCGTAAACAATGAAATCTTTCCAATTATAAGATTGGTAAAACTGTGGTCTATAAAATGCATATGATACGAATCTAGTACTACATCTGGTACGTTACACATGTCTAGTATACACCCAATGTAATGCTTGTCAGTTAACAAAATCTGTACCCATGTGCCATCCATTTATGGATCCTCTTATGTTGCAGCTTATACTCATTGCCCCTTGTCTTATCACTGGATATAACTGAGAAGTGCCTGGCTCCATCCTCCTGACACCTGCCCTTCAAACATGTGTAAACATTAATGGGATCACCCCTCAGTCTCCTCCAGGCTGAGGAGCCTCAACTCCCCCAGCCTTTCATCATAAGGGGGATGGTCCACTTTTTCCCTATGTTCAGATGGAACTTCATCCCATTTAGATGACCTTTAGAGATCCATCTAGTCCAACTCCTCTGCAGCAGCAGGTCAACCTAGATGAGGTTGCACAGGAATGTGTCCAGACCTCCAAGGAGGAAGGAGAGTCCACAACCTCTCTGGGCAATCTGTGACAGTGCTCTGTCACCCTCACAATGAAATCATTTCTCTTATATTTCTCTTATCTTATCTCACGTTTATCTTATGTTTAAATGTAACTTTTTGTGTTCCAGGTTCATTCCATTACCCCTTGTCCTGTTGCTAGCTACAATAGAAAAAAAGGGATGTCCCAGCTTCCTGACACACACCATTTAGATATTTGTAAATATTAATAAGATCCCTCCTCAGTCTTCTCTTCTCTAGACTAAACAGCCCCAGTTCCCACAGCCTTTCCGTGTATGAAAGACGTTCCAGCCCCCTGATCATCTTGGTAGCCCTACACTGGACTCTGTCTACAAGTTCTCTGTCCCTCTTGAGCTGGGGAGCCCAGAACTGGACACAGGACTTCAGATGAGGCCTCACCAGGGCAGAGCAGAGAGGGAGAAGAACCTCCCTTGACCTACTAACCACACTCTTCTTGATGCATCCCAGAATGCCATTGGCCTTCTTGGCCACGAGAGCACATTGCTTGCTCATGTTCAGCTTATTATCAACCAGGACTCCCAGATTTCTCTCTGCAGAACTGCTCTTCAACAGATCAATCCCCAGAATGCCCTGCTGCATGGGGTTGTTCTTCCCCAGGTGCAGACTCTACACTTGCCCTTGTTGAATCTCATGAGGTTCCTCTCTGCCCAACTCTCAAGCTGTTCGAGATCCTGCTGAATGGCAGCACAGCCTTCTGGGGAATCAGACAGTCCTCCCAGCTTGGTATCATCAGCAAACTTGCTGATTCTATCCCCTCAGCCAGGTTGTTGATGAAGATGTTGAACAAGACTGGCCCTGTGGAACTCCACTGGGCACAGGCTTCCGACTCGATTCCATACCAGACATCACGACTCTCTGGGTTCTGTCATTTAGCCAGTTCTCAATTCAACTCACTGTCCACTCATCCAAGCCCCACTGCCTGAGCTTTCTGAGGATATTATGGAAACATAGGGAGAAATTAGAGAGAAATTACTATGTCTAAGTATTCATAGTTTCCACATCTGAAATATATTTCTTGCTTCTATGAGGTAGTTGGGTCACATACATATTTCACTGTGAAGAAAAAAGGAATGGTACATCCACAGTGTGTTTTGAACTATTATGAATTGCACCAAAATATTTGTCAGTCACAAAAGTCTCACTTTTTTCAAGTCTCATTTTTTAGCATATAGCCAGGACATAAGTAAATCTCTCAGATCTTTCTCAGTAAAATTCTTCCTTTTCCTTCTCTTCACTTGTAATTCCATGTGCCCACACAATACTGGAGAAAGTTATCCACGTGAGGAATTGTGCCAGGAAGAATCAGTCTCTGCAGCTACACTGCAACAGGTATAACTCCAGTGCAACTTGTGCTAGAAAGAGGTGAGTGTCTCAGAGAAACTACTTCCTCTTCCTAAGAGATATACATTTTTTTCATTATTATTATTGCAGTTCTTCCTCACTCTGTATCTCTACTTTCCATTCCAAAGTAAACATTGTAAAGGGACTTTTAAACTATGTTATTGCCCAGTGCTGTTAACTCTAGGTTCTTTCTCTAACAATCAGAATAGGGTGGATTTTTTTCTATAGCTATTTCCCTCTGTCTGACAGACTGCTGTTAATCACATGCTTAACAGTATACTGAACTATAATAAGTTTATGCTGTTGGAAAAACTGTTATGTACCACTCTCTTGTCCCTGTGCCTGTTAATGCAAGTTATTTTAACAGGTTGGTTTTTAAGAGTGTTGTTTGGTGATTGCTGGGTGTTTTTTTAATCTAAACACATCTCTACAAAGATGAGATTATAAAACAGAAAGGTGTTTTAACCATGCTGTCGTTTTGCTGACATTATCTACTTGCATTGAAAAGAACTCATAGAATCAAAAGAAAATAGTAAAACATGTATGTAGGTCTGTTGCCGACGGAAGGAAGACCCGGGCACTCAATATGAGTGATCAGCGAGCTTCGTTTATTAATCGTGCTTACCCAATATTTTTACTCTAGTTAATTAACTCATACATAGTGCAAAGCTGAGCTCCTAATTGGTGCATGTACAAAGGATCAGTCCCTCCCGCTTTTCCCATGCCTTTCTTACTGCAAAAACAACCTGTTATTGTATAATTGCAACAGTCAAAGATAGTGTGGCCTTGCCTCCCCAGCTACACCAGCTGTGTGCTATGATTAACACATTCCTCCTCAGTCAGCTACAAAACATCTAGGTGCTTTTTCTCATGCAACCATTTTCCCACATAGGTCCAACACATACATTACAGATAATGTTCCCCTGATTCCTGGGCAGTAAGGAAACCTGTCTGCATTGTGAATTTAAACCTTAAGGATTTACTTTAGTTAAATTCAATAGGTCTCTGATTTATATACTACAGATAGTACAGATGTCTTGAAAACTTCAGTACTCCAATGCACCTCAACTTTAGCCCACATGAAGCAAGTTTAGAAGGTTGCCTTTTGCTTTCCTCTAGTTATGGGCCTCTACTGTAAATAATGAACTTAAATTGTCAAGAAGAAATGTAAAGGTTGTTTCATCTCTCCCAACCACATATAACCTGTAGGTACAATTTTTAATTTTCACTTTTTTTTTTATATGCAGAGTGTAATACTGATGAGAAGATGAAAGAAGTGATATGAGTTCATGAGAGCCTTGTTTATTAAAAGGTGAATTTTCCAGTAGTATCTAGACATCTAGAAGGTGCAGTAAGAGCAGCTCATTATTAGCAGTATCGAAACGTACAGAAGTAGCTCTTATCTCCTGCTTCCATCTCAAAGCAGGAGATGGGAACAAACATATATCAGCAGGCAGAAAGCTGCCATCAACAGTCTGCTCAGCAATTCAGGGTTATTGATCAAATGAACATCAGGAAAGATAGCAGAGATCAGCTATCCTTACACTTTCACTTTTTTTACATTACTGATCAGAAACAATATGGGATTAAAATTTGCATGAAGCAGAGCAGCAAGTTCCACTTCACAAGGATTTTGCACTGGTCATTTTCACTCTCACAAACCTCTACCTGTGCTCTCAATAGACATTCCTATTCAGTTGGTTCATTAAAATAAAAGTTAAAAAAGGAAAACTGTTTGCCTCAGCTTCTTTTTTTTATCTAGCAAGGTGTAAAAGTGCTATTGATAAAATTTGCCTTTTTTATAAATATGTTAGGTTTCAGTAGAGGATTCCTGCAAATTAAAAGTTGGCAATTGTTCCAATCTTGGCTTCTGAAAATGTGCAATGAAATACATATTGCACAATGAGGAAAGCAACCACACCGGAGGAAAAGTAGGGGAGGGCATACATTTGCCATCATACATCAGTGTGCTGAACCTGATAAACATAGAATTTTCTTGCAAAAGATAGTTATTTCCTTAGTCTTGCCATAATGAAAAGTTTAATTTCACTAGACAAAAAGGGCAGATGGGAGCCAGAAAAGCTTGTAAACTGAACTGAAAGTAGTAAGAGCTCTCTCAGCCTTAACAACCCTTTCTCACGAAACAAATTCCCTCTTCTAAGGAATGTGACTACCAGTATGAACTGTAACCAAAGCAGAACACAGGTAAATGCAGGGTTATGAAAGCACTTTTTCTTCTAGGAAGGGTCTATTTTACTGCATTCTATAGCTTACAATACAGCAATACTCAATAGTAATAGTATTACTATAGTTTGTGACTACAATAGTAGTGTTATACTGGAGGTTGGAGATGGTTTTCTCATGTGTGCTTGGTAGAGAGCTTTCCTTCATCAGACATTGGTTTACTGAGAAAGACTGATTCCTTTCCCTGACTATCATTACAAAGCGGAATGGTTATTAGTTACATTTTGCTCCCAGGCCTCTGCATTCCTATCAAGAGACAAACTGATCTAATTTGCTTTTCTAGTATTCTGCTATCACAATGTCCGTGTGAAATGCCCCATTTTTTAAGCCAAAAAGCTGAAATCTAAACTATCTCATTTTAAAAAATACCAAAAAAAAACCAGTCTATGATTAACTTTTACTGAACAAAAAGCCATACCTCAATGAAAATCCTAGCCATTCCCAGTCTTTAAAACTACTTAAAATGCTAATAGCAACGGTATTATCCAATGCACTGTGCCAAATGTAAGTAGCTATATTCCTCCCACCTAGGTTCTTTCTTTAGTTTAATTGAATGGTTGAAGTGTTTTCATTTTCTGAACTAAAATGGTGTGCAACATCTCATGTCAGACTTCTCTACCTTCCTCCAGTCAGCAACATTCTTCCCTACAAATGTAAGCCATTCCATTACGTATACAAACTCATTTTTGATCTCATA
This sequence comes from Urocolius indicus, assembly GCA_013401255.1. NCBI lineage: Eukaryota > Metazoa > Chordata > Aves > Coliiformes > Coliidae > Urocolius > Urocolius indicus. The sequence continues at coordinate 29,359 of WBNH01006951.1, forward strand.
TGCCAGAAGGCACTGACAACAACACACTCGTTTGTCTCAATGTAGTACAGCAGACTGGATCATCTGCTGGGATATATGTCTCACCAATGCTCTGACTGACTCAATCAAATGAGACTGCTCAAGATATCAGTTATAAAGAAATCTTCAAGCCTTTTACCGTTGCTTCACTCATTTCACAGCCAAATGAATCAAAAGGCTACAGCAACTATTGAAGAGGTTCTAAGTGGAGAAGTGGGAGAGCCAGCATTGCTCTCTCCAGGCTTTGTCTGCCAAAAACATTAGGAAGTTTTCTCTATATCTAATATTAGACAACAGAACTGGACCTCTAGCTACTGTCTCCAGAAATGCACTCTGTAGGAGTGAGTACGTCTCCACACAAGATGACATGAGAGTATGTATGTCATGCCAGGCTATCACTAAGCTTTAAGCGGGTTATCAGCAATGATACCAGAGGCCAGATGCTGCCAAGAGCAATGTGCTTCACCCGTGGAGGAAAAGAAGGAATGTTACTCCAAGAGAACATACGCTACAATGCTCCTGCAGTTTTGAAAAGGCCCCTTAAATGGGGCCAGGGGGAGATACAGGACGGACAGCTTGGGGTGGGGGAAGAAACCTAAGACAATGACTCATTAACTAATTTTCTCCAGTGTATACTAAAAATTTAGTTTATCATTAAAAATTATGCCAACTACAGAAAGAATGTTCTGAAAATAACTCTTATTTCTTCTACTAACTCTCCCTCCCCCCGCCCCCCCAGCTTTTTTCAAGTTTCTTGGCTGTAAGACTTTCCACACTCCTTTCTCTGCTTCCCCCTCTCCCACCTCTCACCTCCTCCCCCTCCAATCTGGCTTCCCCGCCTCCCTTGGCAGGCTCTTTAGCTTTAATGCAATAGTTAAAAGGCTGAATCAAAAGTAGTATAATCTGTTTGAACTAACTTTTATTCCATATCAGAAAAGGAGCAGAGGGTAAGGACAGACCAGATGTGAGTTTGAATCTATGGGAGTGAATGCAATGAGCTACTAATATTTTTCTCTTACTGCACATGTTCTATTTATCAGGTGAGAAATGGTGTCTCTTAGTCAGGTGCAGCAATGGGGCATCTCTGTGAGAGGTATGAAACAGCACGGGGCTGTTCCTCTGGCACTTCTCATCTGAGACATTTCATCACTATTGTCATGTGAAGCATAAATCCCAGAAACTGCTTTAGCTTTAGCTTTGACTTCAGCTTTAGCGGAAGGCAAATTTCAACGAGACAAAGGCAGAATAAGGCAAGGAAAAGGAGGAAAAAAACATCAAGGAAGGAACTACAGAAGTATGAAAAAGGGAGGGAAGAATTCTTGATTTTATTCTTCCTGCCCAAAGCAGCTCATATTTCATATGTGCAGACCACACAGATAGACACTGTGAGAAGTTTACTATGTACATAAGAGCAGAAGGTGTCTTGATTAACATGATAAAAGGTTGACATGGAGTATGGTTGCTCTGTCTAATTGCAAAGAATGAGTATCAAAGAAGAATAAAATCTCTCAAGTGCAAGGATTAACAGAAAATCAAGTATAAATTGGCCATAAATGCATTTAGATTGCAAATAAGGAGTTATGGCATTAAAACTGTGAACAGTGTTGCAGGAAGGAGAGACACAAGTGACTTACAAGGCACAGATCAGAGGGAGTTAAAAGAGACGTACCATGTGTTCACCACAGGATACCAGACCAAATAGTTATGCAGAACAACAGTGAAGGAAAAGAAGGGACTGCAGGGACAGAAACTAAATGTCTCTCAGTGCTGATAGTGTCACAAGCATCTTCAATATACTGTCATCTACTTGTCAGCATCAACACTCTGAAATAATACGTCACAATGAATTGAGGTCAGTAGCAGTGTCTCAACAGCTTCAGCAAAATCGATGCCTGAGCCAGCTGCAGCCTTATCACAGGGGAATCACAACCTAGCCTGTATAAGAAATTGAGTAATTGGGTATAATGAGGCTCAGTCACTAGTACAATGCAGACAGGAATCAACAAGTGATGAGAAAACAATACCTGGAAGTACTGGAAATGTATGGTGTGTCATTGTGGATTGGTTTCCTTGGTATTCTGGCTATAAACCAGTGTTAAAGATTTTTGGTAGAAAATAGGAAAACCAGAATATTTATTTACTTGAAAAACTTGTGCTGGCTTTAATTAAAAAAAAAAAAAAAACCCTAAACAAAACAAACACACAAACAAAACAAAAAAAAAACCCACAACAACAACAAAAAAAACAAACAACACCCCCCCCCCAAAAAAAAAGTAATACTTTCTCTTACAACGGTTAAGAGGAACAAAAACCCTACACAAAGATTTTTCAGCATGTCAGAGAGCAGAGAGAGACTGATTTTTCTAAGGCCAACGTTGCACCATTTTAGTTTGGTTTAATCTCATTAACTCTGTATTGTAAATTCACTCAGAGATTTCCTCTCACAAAACTTGTCACCCATTATTTGTATTTGATCTCAGATATTGGTTTTCTTTAAAGTATTTGCTTTAAGGCAAATGGTAAAATTAGAAATCGAGATTATATGAATTTATCCTGTCTGTAGTTGGATTTTTTCCTATTTGAAGGTTTAAAAATAAATCTATCAAAATGCAATGCTTGAGAAAAACAAAACAAAACAAAACACACTTCAATCTCAAAAATAACTTATAATGGGAAATTTTTTTGTTACATACTCTTAGGATTTTAAAATGTGCAAGAGCAGATGGGAGTTACACACACAACTTCACAAGCACATAAGCCTGACACTTGTGCAGAGGTTGAACTTTGGCTGTGAGGCTATAATGACATTCCACTCTCTGATAAATGGGGCACACATCACAGCAGCACTACCACACCTCTCCCAGATCCTCACCACACACAGCTATGTGTGTTTTGCATTCAAAATGTTCTAATTACACATATTTTACAAATGGGGCGAAAGACTTCATCGACTTGCTATCAGTATCACAACTATTGCATATTTCACCATTTCTTCTCTTTTTGTCTGGCTTCTTTTACCAATCTATCCTTGCCATATGTAGTGATAAAATACAAATAAAATCATTATTTCTTTGTGATTTTGGAAATTAAAACCCACTACAGTAGCTCAGAAAACACCTCTATATTCCATAGTCATCCTCACCCAAAGAATGTTACCTGTTTTTGAGGCAGCTGCTTAAGAACCTATTCCTACTTTTTCAACTGCTTTTCCCCTGATTTCTTCCTAAAAATATTAAAAGACAAAATTTCCCTTCTATTTTTAATTACTTAGTGTCAAAAAAAAAGCAAGAAAATGAAGATTTTGACTATATGCTTTTATTTCAAGATTCCTTTATTGAAAAAAGGAAAAAAAAACCAACAAACCAAAACAACAAAAACCCCTACATATAAAAGTTACGTTTATCTCCTACAATTTCTTCTCACACGTTTTCAGCTCCCCTCGTGCACACATGTCCACCCTACACACAGTGAGTGCATATCGGACATTGGAATAGCTGCACAATAAGTGCAGTATTGACTCAGTGTGGTAGCTTTAATATGTAACACTATGCAGGGCTGCCAGCAGAGTGACAGTCTCCTTACCCTAATGCAAAGGCTATTCTCATCTATTCAGCTCACTTCTAATAGCCTTATATTGTCATTAGTGGCATGAAGCAGATTGTGCATCATGATGGAAAGCCTTGCATTCCTGAGGATTAGTTCTTCCTTTTGAGTGCCAGTTTTTAAGTATTTGACAACTTTTATCAGACAAAAATAAGGATCAAATACAATCAAACAAAAAGACAGGAAAACAAAAGGGCCAAAATAAAATAAGGAGATAAGGTAGAAAACATGTTTCTATGACATTGCTTCCAAAGGAAAAAATTGTATTTGACAGGGTATTTTTCATATCAGCAAAGTCAGGACTTTATTTTGAACACAGAAAAAATATTGTACTTTGAATTCAAATATATATATTGCAGCAGTTAAACATTAACTACATTTTCCTGAAAAAAAAAATCACTGCAATATACTGCTCCATGAAACAGATTTAAACATATAAATTCTTCTAAATCTGAACATCATGAGGCCATGAGAAATATCTCAAAAAATAAAGGAGTTCTGAGTGGCTGTAACCCAGTTCTGGAACCAGTACCCATGGCAAGTAGGTTTTCCTTTGAAAATTCTGCAAATTCAAGGAGAAAAGGTGATGAATACTTTGTCAAAGCTATTCTTGCTGAGGTCACAGGACCGCTGTGCAAGGTACTACAGAAAAAAGCCATCTGGAAGGTTTACAATGCAGGGAGACCAAATATGACAGATAAGTAACTTGTCTCCAGTCATGTAGCAATTGGGTGTTAGAGCCAAGAACACAGTGAAAGTCTCCAATCCTGTCTAGCACTTCCCTCCTCCCCACCCCATCACTCACCATGATATTACTGTACTTTTAAGGATTAATTTTTAAGACTCTATTACCTGTAAGTGTGGGAACATTTTGTGTGGAGGAGTGCTGGTAAAAGGCTATTTTAAAGAACAAAAATACCATATGCTTCCTGGATTAGTTTTGAAGCCTCATTAAGGTCAACATAAAAGACTAAGATAAACTTGTGATTTGGCATGTACTTTCACTTGTTCAGAGAGAGATGGTATTTTTGTAAACAAAGCCACTAATTTAACCCAGTCCAGAATAAACTTGTGTGTAAATATCCTGAGCTGTAATAGTGCTACACTTTAGGGGCAAACACCCTGGGTAGCTTCTGCCCTCTGAGTTTGCTAAACCTAAATAGTAATAGTACTTCATTTACGAACACAACACAGAGTAAGGAATGTTTATATTAGCTAGCATTATCTAAGCAGTTTCCCACTAAACCATCAGCCAGTTCTATGAACAGGTAATCTAAAACTAAGATGGAGGCTGCATGTCTATATGATAAAGGATCTGAAAGGGGTAGTAATCCTTTTGTCTATTAGCAGATTACGTATTAAGTAAGGCTGCCACACTCAAGTATCATCATTTTCTTCTCACTACTAACTATAAAAAAAAAAAAAAACAAAGAAAGAAAAACCCATGAGAAGCAAAGATGATATTCTGGCCAGAAATATTCTAGTGACACCAAACTTATTCTCAATATACATGAAGAGTAGGGAAAAAAGTAGCAATATATTAAATATATCTATGAAAATCCTAAAAGCATAATTTATTCCAATATTGGTTCTGTAAATAGAATTTTATTGATCTTAATGAACACATACTAAATTTGTTCAGTCGGGAATAAAGAAAATATTTACTTTCAAATTGCCAACCAAAATCCTAATACTCCATTCTGAAACCTCTGACATTTATTTTCAAGTTAATGATGTATTTTTTATTCCAGTGACCTATTAGCAGGAAAAAAAAAAAAACAGAAAAAAATCCAAATTTCTAGTCTGATGGGATGCATTTCCTTACATAACCTTATCTCAAAACTAGGGAATGTTCATTATTTGAAGAGCAGCATTCACAGAAATTTAATGTAATCCTACAAATTACAGAATCTTGTTTGATACTAAAGAGTCAGAAAAGGAAGGACAACTTGATCAGACTGAAAGACTTTGTTTCTCTTTAACTCAGTTAACTGAAAATAAGTCAATATTTTATTTTTTAATACACAATTGAGACCCACTGATCTTGATTTTAAATATTAAGTGTGACTTCTAAGGTAAAAATCACAATAGCAAGGGTCAAAGGCTGGCAGGTGGTGGAAAGAAATTTTATATAAGGGAAAGGAAGCAGACTGTCAAAATCACAAATACAACATTTCAGTTCAACAGTTCAACATTTTCAACTTTCACTTTTATGTGTGTATTTATATTCTTATGAACATTTTTCGTTAAAAAAATAAGTATATCAATCGAGCTTTTTAGATCTAAATACTTTCAGTTTAAAGAATGTTGACTGATAAAAATGTTTACTGAAAAAAAACCCAGTTAGTAACAAAGGTGAAACCTTCCCAAGAAACATCTAGATTTTGTACACTATTTAAGTGACCACTACTCTTTTCTGCTACATTTTTCTGTATTTTTCCACTAATTACTTCAATTGACCCTAACCTATCATAGTTCCATTTACTGCCAGAATTTGTACACACATGTCAAAGCTATCCTGCTTTAGTCATAGCATAATAATTTATTCCACAGCAAAACACTTAGATGTAATTCACTGTGTAGGTGCATCTCAGTTACATGGAAGAAGGAGGTCTGAACGTTGGTTGACAAGCCCTCAGGAAAATATTTCAATAGACCAATACCATTGACTACACACTGTGATCTCTTAGATCCCTTTGAAGGCCCCTAAGGTGCAATTCAGAGTGCATTAAGACATATATTGAGGAGGCATCTTCAACTAACTAGTAGGAAAAATATAGCTGCGTTCATAAGGTACAATTTAAAACACCTGAGTATGGCAACATCACTTCAGTAAGTGACAGCTATGTAGTTTTGTTACTAGAAATGTAAAAGCAATAGGAGCTGTGATGGGTCAAACCTCCCATACCACTAGAAGCCCAGTTCTTCCTTATCATACATGGCATTTGTTTTTGGTGAAGGATTCTTCTTGGAAAGACAACAAAATCTTTTCCAGTATTTCCCTTTTCTACTGTCCCCACCCCAGAATGCAGTTTTCCTTGCTACAGTTTAAATGTGTAAGGTTTTTATCTTTTTCATTGGGAACAAAGAAATCTTGTCACTTTTCTCACTGCAGAACTAGTGTTTTATTAAGCCGCTTGCCACCATAACCTCCTTCAAAGATTCATAAGTCACATTCATTCAGTCTTTTCCAGCAGGTCATGGTTTCTTATCTCAATCATTCTCTCTGCAGTCATAAACAGTAAAAGTCGTGAGTCCAGACTTTCTCAGAGGAAGACACAAATAATTGGACTTTCTTTCAACTATGATGTCATCAGCCTGAACAGAATGGTTTCCTCGTCTCTTATAGATAAGCATTGTTTCAGTATAGATTTGCCCATTTTTTTTCATAACAAGATAATGCAGGCAACTCATTCCAGCTGAGACTGACTCCACAACCCTATATCTCATTCTCTCCAGATGGAAGACAAGTACAGATATTTAGTCTTGCTTAACATAGGTATTTGCACTTGTTCTTGATGAATTGCATCAACAAGGGTCTTGGCATTGCAAATTTGCCAAGACTCTTCCCTTCTAAATCTCAGCCTGCAGGACATCTTCAATGTCTCATGCTGTACACAACTCTAAAGAACACAGTATGTGGTGACCCAGGATTTCAGACTTTTCATTAATATCAGATCAAGGATGATCCTTACAGAAACTCATTTTGACAGAAATTAATTGATAAACACTTTGAGTATCATTTTGCACACAGCCTTTTACTTTCTGCAGGGTACTTTAGTTTAGATCAACTGTAAGAAACTGTCAAAAGCCTCACCATGTTCATGATGTACAACAATTAATGTGTCTCTTAGCATCTCTTCTCTAGAGTTAGCTACCTTATTATGGAATAAGAAATAAGTATGAAAAGAAACCTGCTCTCAACTATTTGTTTAAATTAGAAACCGAAATTTAAATACTTTATTTTCTCTTGTAAAACTGAAGAGAAAGGGATTTTAGGAAGAAAAAAGAATAATGTCCAATGGTTGCACTTTTGTTCTACCAAGAATTACTGGATTGTCTGCAATTCTGAGGAAAAGTGTCAATAATGCCACCACTTAAAGGGATATGCAAAAGAAACACTTAAAATGCATGTGAAATTGTATAGAACCTAGAAAAAAAGAGCAGGAAGTTTTCTAATTGTGTTCCAGCAAATGTAGGACAAGCTCATGGTAATGGGAGCTTGACAGGAGGGAAAAAGAAGGTGAGCAAACAATTGCTGTACATCAAAGAAAGGCAAAACACACTTCCAAAGCATGAACAGGCAATGCCTCACAGGAACGCTGATTTCTCTATATATACCTAAGACAATGAACAAATACACAAATATAACAATATTAATTTCAGCACTAAAAACAAGAACAAAAAAAGAACAAAAGCACAGTGTTACCTTGTAACAGCTTTATGACCTGATCAGTCAGTACAGTAGCAAAAAAATAAAGATGAATCAGCACTCACTTAACAAAAGCAAAAACAAAGAAAATGGATTTTTAAAACACAATTAAAATCTATTTGGGTATTGCTTTCAAATTTCTGTTTTGATGAAAGGTAAGTGAATATGAGACGAGGCCTAATTACATTTTTTGTAGGCAAATCCCAAAGCCATTTCCAAGTTTTGTTGGATTTAATCTGCATCAGTTTTTAAGAGATGCCTGAGAATATTGTGTGTTCCCCATCCATAAACCTGCCCAGCAACACGGGAAATTGCTGCGCAAGTTTAGCCCTTACATATGTGGAAGATATCCTATAGGCACACGTGTGGGGCTGTTCAGAGGCTTTCTCTATGAAAAGCAGAGACAGCTTTGACTGTATTTTGACAGTAACAATGGAGACTCATCAGTAAACAGCAAGACTAAGGTAAACTTGTTTTTCAAGGAATTCACAGTTTTTGTCTCCACCTTTTGTTGAACATTATGCCTTTGATGCTAATGCTGGTGTGGATCTTAATGCTCCTTGGGCCATCAACCTGCAATTTTTGCAAGAAAGTCATTGCAATTCTCTGGAGCTATGTAAACAATTGACAGCAATTAATTATTATTATACCTGTCCAAAAAGTGAAGACAGTGATCTATCATCAGAAGTGAAAAATTACTAAAGTCTATACTTGAGCCAAGCTGTCCAAAAAGATGTGTTCTGGCTTTGTTTCTGCTGCTTTTCATTGCTTTTTCTTTGTGTTGCATCTATTAAATGGTACTTTGCAATAAAAGTTTTCAGTTTTCACAGATTTTCAGAGGGACAAGGAGCAACTGAGAATCCACTGTCAATATGCTGCTGCTCCTAATCTCCACTTTTAATGCCAAGCACAACTTAAAAGTTGCATTGATACTTTTTATTTAACCTACAAAGAGTATCAGTTTTAAAGACAGCAAAATATCTCATGTTTATTATCACAATTCCCCACCGTGCATGGGCATTTTTAAAACAGATGACCAAGTGCAATCTCTTTGCAGCAAGAGCTTTTTTCTTGCTTGCATATTCTAATGTAAGGAGCCCCAAATACCTCAGTAATACAAACAGTTGTGGTTTACCAATGAGTGACAGAGGCAGAACTACCCTCAGGTTGCGTTGTCATCTGCCACTCTCCATGTTGGCTTACCATTATTTTTGCAGTCATCCAAAACTCAGCCAAGTCGGACTTACGGGGAAGTTTCAGATGGTTCTCAGTGCTTTGCACAGCAACATAGTTCAGCAGCATAAGACACCCTTTTCTCCTGCAACAATTATGCAAGCCTTACTCAGAACAAGAGCTGAGTTGTTGTTAGAAAAAGCAAATACTGAGTGCTGCAAGAATAAAGACAACTTATAGATAATCCAAAACTAGTAGGTAGTCCAAAAGGCATCTTTCCTTTCTAGTCATCTCCTGCCCTGTCAGATCTTATAAGTACAGGTACACCTGACATGTCTTGTCCAGGGCATCTGAGGCTTATGATAGGCCAAGTTCAAGTTTCCTTGGTATTTTAGACAACAAACAAGTGTATTTTCACCACTAATACAACAGAAGAAATATAGAAGTATCTCCTGGACTATTTTCCACAGAATAATTTTGTGAAATGTTTGCAACCTTTCAGTACCAAAGAGTAAGTGTCTGAAAGATAGACACAATGTTATTTTAATTGCTATGAATGCAGAAAAAAAGCCCTTTGATTTCTTTGAGGGTTGGCTGCTTTTTTCTTTTTTTTTTTTNACCTTTCTTGCTCCTTGACTGAGACATACCACAAAGTCTACATTTTCCTCCAGCTTTGGATGTTACAGCCCACAGCATCAGCTTGTGCAAACATACAAAAAAGACTATCTGTATGTTTAGCACAGCTACAGCCTCAGAAAAGTCTCTCCATCTTTCCAGCTGAAGGGCACACACAGAGGTTTCAAGGGTGGAAGGATAAGAGAGGTACAATTAAAGAGTCAATGGCTAATATTTCAAACTGCTGCCTTGCAGGGTGAGTAACCTGTCAAGGACTGGAGAGGTTAGTTACTCTCCAGTGCAGAAGGGCAAAATAAAATCACACAGTATTTTAAATTACACTTAAATAATGTAGTAAATACTGAACAGCATTTCTTTTCTGCTGCAATGCAATGCTAATAGTCTTGTAGTCATGGATAGTACCTTGAAGTCCAATCAGGATCTTGAATGCTTGATAGTATATGGGCTTAAGAGCCTGTTTTCTCCCAGGGAGCAAATATATAGATAAACACTACAGTTAATCAGAGTTTTCTCCATCAAATCTAGCTTGTCCTTAGGAAAAACCTTGCTTGTATTTCTTATAAAGTATGTAGGGTATCAGCATAAAAACCACCCCAGTAATTACACTGACACCTACCAATGCATAATGCAAATTCATCTTGGTTGTACCATCTCCCAGAGAGCACAGGTGAAATGGCTCAATATATTTGTTTGGTCCTGAAAAGGAAAGACTTTCTCACTTTGTCTCTTCCCCTATCCCTTTAGTACTGCCTTGCCCCTCTTGTTTTGACTTGACCCTTTATCTAAGCAAATTCAGGTCAGTAAAGTTGCAGAGAGTTATCATTCTGCATTTTGCCAGCCTGGTGAGTACAGTAGGTCCCTGGGATGAGACACCGCCAAGGAAGGTAGGAGCATGCAGCTTCAAGCAGGAGTCTGAAGAGTTTCTTTCAGCAGCAGTTAGGAATTTAAACTGACCACCTCCTCTCTCATCTGGTTGTTATCTCCAAAACAATGATAAGGGAGTCAAAATACAAAAACCTAAACTTTCCAATTATATTTGGACTGTAAGTTATTATTTCATATGTCATTAAAAGAGGAATTGTCTTCATTCTATAAAATTTACAGTACCAGATTTTTTTTTTCCATAAATCAAATAACCCAATTACAGACTGTCAATGTACCAAAGGAGATTATCAAAGGATTGGTTCATAAAAAGTGGATGGTTCTCATGGTTGGGAACCATCACATAAGTGCCATCTTTTAGTTTCTTCTCTAAGGTCTTTCTATAAAGGCAAGGATTACACATGGAAATCAGAAAAGCACAGGAAAAAATGAGTCCATTGGGATATATTTTTCCAGAACTTGGTAATATTTTTTTCCAGGATGAATATGCCTAAAATCTAGATTAAAGACAGATGCAATCCACAGCTTCCTTTTGTCTTGGTCTTTGTGGTTTCATTTTACATGCTTCTTTTTATCTATGGACCTGAATTTTTATCTTATTGTGTCTTTGCCTTGCTTGGTTGCTTGTTTCAATAGATGACATAACAATTCATGTGCTGAGATTATGGCATTTAAAACAGAAATAATTTTTTTTTTAATACCTGGACTCTTTTCTGATGCATAGGATTTTTGCATTTGTTTGATATGTTGGCACCTAGACTGTTTGTTATAAAACAAATTAAAGATATTTAATAAATAATACAGTTTAAAATAATTTTAACACAGAAAATTATTTGTAAATAAGTTCTAGTAAGAGTAACTTAGGTAGAAACTAATGCTTGTGAAGTTGGGGTTTTTCACCAGATGAAGCCAGTATTGCAATTGCAGATAGATTTTGCCATTGACCTTCTTTCCCTTTCTGCTGTATAAAACACAAAAGCAATATTTGTTGTAAAATTCTTTTAGACCTGGTGATGCAGGGAAAGAGAAGAAGGATTTGTGACTTAGCCTGACAGGGACTAAAGCACTGCACCCTTTCTGTTTGCAATCCCGTAATAAATGTTTGAGTGGGCTAGGACTACTGTTCATCTCACCATAGCCTGGAGCAATTACTCTGGGTTCTTGCCCTGTAAAATTACTTCTGCCTTCAAATCCATCAGTTTAGGAAGTGTATCTCCATCCAAGCACTGGATCCTGCTCACTCAAGGTGAAGACTGAAGTCTATTTTTCTGAGTTAAACTAGTGTTGGTTTTTTTTCAGACTAAACTGAGATTAACTCAAATTCTGGGCTGGCCAATTGTCTATGAATGAAAAAAAAAAAAAAAAAACCAAAAAAAAACCACCACAAATATCTTTTTTTAAAATATTAACATCGGAACCAATGAAAAGTTTCAGTATTTTGGCTTTTTGTCTTGATAGAAAAACAAGGCCATCAAAAAATGAGAGTTTCATGAAAGACAGACATCCTGCTTTTTATCAGGGCTATGTAGGAATAAAGTAGGAAGGTTTTACTTTGTTTTCTTCAGTTTAGTTTAAATAAATGGTTTTGGTTTTTTTAAATAGAAAAAAAAAGTTCCAAAACCACGCACTCAATATTTTTTCCCACCTATTGTCTCTATAGTTATGAATTAATTATAACATTTAGATTAAACTCCAGGAGTACCATGAAACATACTTTTAAGCAGAAGCCTTCATTAAAACGAGGATGTTACACGAGTAATACGGCCTATTCAGTGCTTTTCAATCAGCTTGTTTGCCAAAGTCCCTGATCTAGTTTCATTCAGGAGAGCCAGAAAATTACATGTGGAGTGAGAACTGTTTGCAACATCCAGAAACCCATGTGCTGTTTACTTTCCAAGAGTGTTTCAAACACAAAGCACCAGGGTTGTTTTTGAAAGTAGGAGTAGGCCATTCTGATCCAAACTTTCAGACATTTTTAAGAAGTATCTCAGCTGTCAGTGCCCCTGAGCCTCTCACTAATATTACAATGCACATCCAGCTCATGATGTTCACATGATGCTTACATCTGGGGACTGAAACACTAGCCTTCTCCTGTGATTTGCCTCAGCTTTTTACAAGGAAACAGGTATTACTCTGGAAATAGTTTCTATATTTTTGTAGCACAAAATAGAAAATCTATTCCACATTAAAAGAAGACCATTAAAGAAAACACATTGACATATTTGAAATGCAGGCACAGAGAGATCAAATAATTCATTCTGGTGTTACTTAATTCTTTTTAGCTTTGTCCTTCACAGAATCCTTCTCTTTCTTTTCTGATTTTTAATTGCAAAATAGTAATAATAGCAGTCCATCACCTGTACTGATGAGAAGACTAAGATGGTTTCCTTTTCTTCCTCTAGAAAACTGCTTTCTCACAGACTGTCCTTCTGCTGAGGTGACAGCAGAAATGAAGCACCCAAAGGGTTTATCTCTCTGTCCCAGTTAGACCTACAGAGTTCCCTGGGACAGAGTAATTAACTCTGTCCCATTAAAACACTTTGCACTCTACAGCAACACCTCAACCCTAGTACTTGATAGAACTGTCCTAGTTACTAGCAGCCCTACCCATTGTGTTTTGAAGCACAATTAGAGTCAAGCCTGGAAAGAATATTATCAAAATTGAGCATTGCAGAAGGGTAAAGTATATTTTTTGTGCTGTTGTCTACAAAGGATGTAGTCAAAATACGAATTATGGTAATCACTTAAAGTTAGAAATGATGCCAGTCAGAGGTCTCTTATACCCAATTTTTCTACTTCCCAGGAAGCTGACATTTGTATTTCTCCAACTTTCTCTCTGTAGTATCATACAGGAGGGAAAGGGGAGGGGGAATACTGGAGAAAAATATTTCTCTTAAAAGTCATTTGACCAGAAATATCTTGATATGGGATAAAAAATATTTAAAGCCTGACTGTGCTACAGCATTTTCCAAGTACTAGGTATTATTACATTAAAAAAAATACTTTGTACTAAACAGAGTTTAAGGTGAAAACTCAAACTATCCTCCTAACACCTTTTTTTTATGAACAATCTTTCCAAATTTTGCTATTTGTAAAGGAAGCAAAGCAAAACTAAGAAATACAAAATACATTTGTTTTTGAACATGAAATACAACCTGTTTACTAACAACAGACAATCTTTCATCCTTGGCATTCAAGATCTGCAGAGATTGCGATGTCACCTCCCAGCATTCCCCACTGTGAACCTCAAGTTCATGGGAATGACCAATACTAATGATCCCTGAACTGTTTCCCACAGCCAAATGACAGCTGTGATTCTTTAGCCCCAGCTCTCCTCCTTAGAGCTGATTCGGTGGTAAATTTATGGCACTTTCTCTGAAGTGTCCCATGCTGGCTTTGGACATTTATCACCCTACCTTATCATCAGAAGATGTGTCTTCCCTGTAACCCATAGTCAAGACCCTAATTCACAAGACCCTGGGTAGCAGGCAGAAGTGGGTCTGGGTGTATTTTGGGAGATATCCAGGGTATTTATCTTATTACCATTTTCAGTGGAGGAGGAATAATGGTGGAACATTATGCAAAGTGTGGTGGAAATGTATCTAAAAACATGAACCTACAGAAGCATTGGGCATTTCTGAGCAGGGATTAAAACAAGCAAAAACAAAAAGAAGCAGTATCTTGAACCTCTTTCAGGTTTGAGACTTTTGTACTGCCCATCTCAGAACTTAGGGGAAATATTGCTATCCAAGAGCATCTATTGGCATGGCATCATTAAAGTGTAGTAGACGTTACACTGAAGGTATTTAGATATCAGTACCCAAATCTAGTGCAGTTAATAAATGTACCTAAAGGTTAATACATAGCAGATCTAACATTTTCTGTTATTTTCCTTATTACTATATTTTAAAGCAAATAACATGATCAACTTCCTTACATTGGTTCTTCCACCTTTCAAGTTGATCCTTAAAGGCAGAAAACATTTCTGAAATTACTGATCAATTTATTACAGGCAGTGTGAATCAAGATCTGTACCCAACAAGCTGTAATCTCTCTAGCAAGAAGACTTCAACCCGTAGCACGTAAAATGGAGCTCCTCTATGTAGTCATAATTGAAAGTAATATCAGAATGAAATCCTGACCAGAAAGGGACTTGAGTAAACCTTAATTTTTTCCTCATTGTGGGGAGTTCTTGCTAAAATACATGGCAATATTTTAATAGTGCAGGTTTTTTTAACTGGTTAGAGAGCAAGGCACTAACAGGAAAAACTGTTTCCCGGTTCAGATTTGAATTTGAACCCCCTTCTCTTTCCTCCCCAGTCTCAGCTCTCCCAGGAAATATTTTATTTTTTAAATGGGCAAAACCCGGTGTCTTTAACTTCATAACTTCTTGTTCAAAAACTCTAGCAGTGTGTGATAGTCTGGTTAAGAACTGTTTATCCTGCAGCCATGCCAGCAAAGCAATGCACCCTTGATCTTTCCATATGAGCTGTTACACAGAGAGCAGGTTTCACAGCAGGTTCTATGGCACAAAAGACATCATGATGCAGAAATAATGCTCCAAACAGCCAGACGCATTCTCACTTCTACAAATGTCTGAGCAAACATCCGCATCTGGTATTCTGATATTTTTGTTGTTGCTGTTTTAAAGAAAGCAGAATTCTGAGGATTGGCTTTGGTACTTTGCCATTTAAGAGAGTCTCCATTGGCTGAAACAACGTATTCTTGCTTTGGATCTGGCTGGAATTTGGTCTCTGGATCAGGAGCACATCTTCAGCACATTCTGAACAGAACAGACTTCAGATTCAAGGGCTATTTTCTCTTCACAGTAGAAATAGCTAAGGATGAGCTTTTCAAAACAAGATTATCAAAAAATCAGCATGTTTTTCAAAGTTCTGTGGCCTACATATTCAAACACCATCTTAAATTGTACCAAAGGAAACATTTTTTCTGTTTTGAAATATCACAAAAAAATTCAAAGTGTTGTTATTCCATCTGGGTAGTTGAAATTAGAGAAGTAAAACCTGACCAAACAAATCAGACTTTTGTACCTCACTCTGTAAAGACAAATATTAAAATTGCAAACAGTAGATAAATAGAAACACTCTAAAATGCAAATTAATTGTTCCCAGCAATATAAGGCCAAGTCAGTAAAGAGCTCTCATTAAGAAGCTTTATGGAGGCCATAGATTTAATTATCAGGGGCAGTTGTACAACTCGTTCTGACCTACTAGCAGCATTTTTGGTTTGCACAGATGGGCTTTCCTCTGTCTATCTTTTCTGTTCCCCAGAACAGGCAAATTGCTGAAATCTATAAGTATTCTACTCAGCAATGCTCACACCCTTGCTTGTCAGTCTTGAATGCAGCATGCTTTCTGCTGGTAATAGAGGTGGAAATAATTTTCAAGACTGTGAAAATCTTATAAATTTTGTTCCTTAATAATCATTATTCTGCAGTTGGTGAAGATAAATGCTGCCTGTTCTCCCTGCTCATTTTCTGCTGACAGCAGTAAGTGTCTCACATACTTAAACCCTGCACCATGGACATGTGGGGTGGAGGACAAAGGCAAAGCTTATACAGCTGGGTTAATAAATAAGGGGCTTCAAAAGTTTTGGTACATATATATAGGGTGTATAACACTTTTCTGTTCACTCACCACAAAATAATAAAGTTTAGGGATTGCTGAAGGACGTATACTGTACTTGGCTATGTTAGTTTTACAAGAGGGCAAAGCCTTGTGAGATGCTTAGGCTTTTGTTTTTCCCTGAGAGGAAAAATGAAACTGTCAACACCACATTGATGAAAAGCCCATGAAATAAGGCCCCAAAAATTTCTTCTTTATACTTGTGAAATATTTTGATTGAAAAAAATTAATCTTGTTTATTAGAATTTGATTACTGTTGGGTGGAATTTAATAATAGAGTATGTCATCTGTACTTCCATCTATGCGTCCTTGCTTCTATCATTATGCTTATTCCTTTGAATAATTCATTTTCTGTAATCTGCATTTCTGTTCTGTCACCAAATAAATGCACTAAAAGTGTAGATTGTCATTCAATCCTCATAATATTTGTATTACAGGTTTTGGATCATTGTCAGCAAGAATTCTCTGCTCTGCAGACCAACCAACCAAACCAAAAAATCCACAGGACTTTTTTTATCTCTAGGACTTTATTCTCAGAGCAAAAATCATGGATCACCAATCCATACTTGAAAAGCGAAAACTTCTGCCTTAAATTCCTCCTTTTATTAATGATAGACAAGAAGGACAGTGGAAAGTTATGCTCTGCAACACATTGTAACTGGATAAACTAAAGTCTGACATGAATATTTCTAAAGTATTAAAAAGGAATCTCTAAATGAGTGCGTGAAAATACACTGCCAGCTAATGAATGGACTCTTCAGATCTTGACTTTTTTTCCAAATGTTGTTTAAGAGGATCTGTCTCATATTTGTCTTGACACCTTCCTTCAGCTTCTCTCGTCCATTGCATAGCAAAGGTTAAAAGAGCGAGCTTCTGCCTGGACATACATCTTCTGACCCATGCCACAAGAAAAGTCAGGGCATCCTTGAAGTTAACAGTTTTCCCACAGAACCCAGTTGTGAACATTAGGCTTGCTTTTAACATACTTAACTTTTAAAAACAATTGTCTTGACATTGATGTATCCATGTACTTAAGCTACAGTTAGGATCACGGTGAGAATATTTCCTTCTTTCCCAGCACTAATGTTCAATTTCTCTTTGAGGGATCATAACTACATTTTACTTTCACTGATCATTGATGCCAGGCAGCCCTATCTTGCCTAAATTTCACACAGTGTGGCTGCATTCGCTGTGCTAATCTTATGTTATATACATTTTTTTTGTCACTCCATGTGTTTCTAATTGGTTTCCCAAGCACCCGCAGCATTACAGCTGCTCTATTTGGCAGCTGCAAGTGCCCACAAACCCCTGTGTCTTCCTCTTCTACTCTGTTTTAGGTATTCTCTTTTAGCATAAAGTGAAAACAGTTGTAATCAGATGTAAAGTATTAAAAAAAAAAAGACAGAAAGAAGGAAAAGCATATGAAAATTTTGTGGCTTTGATGTTGCAAGAGCAGAAAAGTCTCTTCCTGTATCATGCCCACTGCCCCCACCCTTGACAATGGAAACTGGCATTTCT
Organism: Urocolius indicus; assembly: GCA_013401255.1. Lineage (NCBI taxonomy): Eukaryota > Metazoa > Chordata > Aves > Coliiformes > Coliidae > Urocolius > Urocolius indicus. The sequence continues at coordinate 47,266 of WBNH01006951.1, forward strand.
CTGTGTAAGCTGGGACTATTATAAGAAATTTCAAACAAAATAACCACAACCAGAGGATGAATGACCAAAAGTGAACAAATGAGTGACCAAAGGCACACAAGCCGTGGCTGGAGTTGGAGTAGGCAGAGGTGAAAGCACGGCTGACCACAGTATCTCGGGCTGGAGGCTCTTTACTGTCTTATGCAGGGCTGCCTAGCTGGGCTTAGAAGGATAAGCTGTGCTCTCAAACCCTTCTATACTTTTTCTACATGGAAATAGCATCCTGGTATTCTGTAAAACACTTAGGTTCTTGTATAAAAGGCCAAAGAGATTATTGCTAAAGCAATATCTGTTTTTGCTAGGTGTGAAATAGGCACAGAGAGTTGCTTCACAAGCTACCCACAAACAAGCACTAGTGAAATGCAGTGTGGAAACGCATTAGAGAAAGGACTATGTTATTTTTACTGCACGTGCAGAGCAGATGGGTCTTCTCTTTGGTGTCTCTGATCTCACCTGAAAAAGATATGCAGCAAGTGAAAAGGCCAGTGCTTCTTTTAACTGTCATGCAAGAATTACGAATGAAGCCAAGTCCAGCACCACCTGAATCCATGATCCAGGAGATCTAGATGTTTTAATATTAGTGCTCAAACCCCTGAGTTGTCCTGAGTGCAGACGTCCTAAGATCATGGGGGAATTTGGCTGTGAGCATCAGTCAAATCCAGTCTAGGAACCTAACTACTCATCCCATGCAGAGCAGCTGAGAAAGTGTGATGTTTCTGTGTCCATCACCACAGTCTTAATTTACTGGACTAAATACTGTAGTAGGACTGTAACATGAGTTTCTCATACCAAGTAAATTGCTATCTGTGTGTAGAAAGGGATAGAGAAAAATAATGAGTCAGTCTCAATCCTATGTTCATTTTTTGTGGAAGATCTCAATGGAACGGACTAAAAATAGTCATGCAGGATAGTAAAATTTTTGCTTGTATAAGACAAGGGTGCCCATTCCACACATGTAATCCTTATGATATTTCTGCTGAATTGAGCTTTATATGGAGGTAGAGAGAACTCCTACAAAATATGCTGTTGCATTAATTATAAGTTTTTCATTTGACAGCTTAATTAAGAGAAGAAGAGTTAGTGTAGGGCTTGCAGAATTCATGATGAATCACACATATTCGTACAGACTTCATTTTCACATTTCAATTATACACATTCCCAACTGATGAACAGCAACATAGCATTTTCTGTTTAATAAATGTGATATCTGTTGGAATTGATAACATTAGTTCAGTAATTACTGAGCCACTATTTTCAGGCACCAGGAGGGGGAAAAAAAAAAAAAAAAAAAAGTGGGAGGATGCCCTAGTTATTAAAGTTTAGCATCAGCACTGAAAAAAAAAAAAAAAGCATATGGATTTTACCTACAGGCACAATCCTTAGCAGAAGTCAGTGATAGAAGGAGACTATGAATCCAATTAGGAGACACAGGAGAGAGGAATAATAGCTTCATGACTGGAGAATAGGACTGAGGACTGGGAGATCTGTGTTTAATTCTTACGTCTATCACAGACTTCCTGTGCACCTTTGGTCAAGTTCTTTCATCTCTTTGTGTCTCAGCTCCCTGTCTGTAACAACGCAACATGTAATAGTACAATATTCCTTTCTCTCACACTTTTGTCTGTCTTTTTGTATTATCGCAGCAGCTAAATTGTAGGGTATCTCCTCTGATTTTATAGGGAAGCATCAAATCTGCTAACATAATATGAATTATACAAATTATTTTAAACCTTGTTGTCTTTTACTTTGAGGGGAGTGCTGCAGGGAGGTTGAAGCAAGGCACATCATTGTAGATGCTTAGAGCAATTACCTTGAGAGAAACAGAAGCAAGTATCAGCTCAAGCATCTTTCCTAAAACAGTGGTTTTGATACAGTATCACAAAAGAGTAGGAGTTGGAAAGGATCTCTAAAGATCATCCGGTCCAACTTCCTGCTAAAGCAGGTCCACCTAGATTAGGTCACTCAGGAACACATACAAACAGGTTCTGAAAACCTCCAGAGACTCCACAGCCTCCCTGGACAACCTGTACCAGGGCTCCATCCAAATTTTCCAAGGACAATGAAGGAAACAGACGTTAAGAGCAGGGAATTTCTTCTCCCACAGATCTGACAGCAGAGAGTCAGATGGTATCAGTTTAGTCACAAATTCAGTCAAATCCTTTAGGTTTTTTCCCTCAAAGAAACGTTACTTTCTCAGCTACAGGAAATAAAAGTTTGCAAAAAGGGGAGCATACATGGAGATGTTAGAGATCTCTGCCCAATGGCTTTTCTACCTTTGCAATTACAACAGCTTGGAAACAAGTTCAGATGTTTATTTCTTTGGTGACCTATTCAAAGTCTCATATTGCCATGAAGACAACTGCTCACGTGTAAAGCTGTTTTCTGCTATAATTACCTTTGAATATAATCAGAATTATCTCTAACAAGATTACTGATCAAGAGCCTTGCCTGAGAGAACAGCTGGAAATGACTCTTCATTCAGCCTTTTAAGGAGCAGTTTCTGCTTTATTTTACCTCCTCATGACCAGAGGCTAATAATGCACAAAGCATCCAACTCTTATTTCACAAAACAACTGGTAGAAAGGTATATTACCTTTCTGACCTGATGATTCTGTTTTCATCAAGTAAGCACAAGGACATTGAGCATACAGAGTAACTCTAGCTGGGCACTTTGTATGTTCCATCAAGAACAGCAGAAAAAACAATTTGATGTCTCAATGCACAAAGAAAGGGATGAAGATGACCTCTGCCTGTAACCTATAAGTTGACGTAATTTTATTATATGTATATAACAAACATGGATATGAATGCCATTGAGAAGCAAAAGATTATTTCCTTATCATTTCCAGCAAGTACCTTTGCAGATACAACTCATAAACATCAACACAAGAGCTGAGTGAACTTGCACCTGATGTGGTAGGTCACAGCACAGTGCTGTGAATGCATATCCACTTCTAGAACTGTTCTCTAATTTATCATCTCACATTTGATTGTTACTAGAAATGACTGCAATGTTCCAAATGAATGTTTTTGTTTTCCTTTTTCCCACTGGAAAATGCTGATTTGTCAAAATGTAGCTGATCCATGGGAACAGAATGATTTTAATGAAGTTCTGGTTGAAGCCAAGGAAACTGGCAGCTGTGCCAGTTTCGAAAATCTCTTGCTCAGGCAGGTTTCTAAAATTATCCCATGTGACTTGCTGCCTCTCCACCTGATATACTGCTAAAGAGACTAAGCTCCCCAAGTCCCAGGATTTCAGCAGCGGAATGGTCAGATCTGGAAACGTGGATACTCAAGGTGACACCTCTGGAGTTTGCCAAGAATTGAGAAAGTTTGGGAAGAAATATTTTGAAACTATTGAAAAAAAAAATAGCCTTTGAATTTTAGTTAAATGAAGCTGTGAAGTTACTTAGGAAGACATTTTAAAAGTGTGGTGTTCATTTCAGGGTTTCTTTTATCTTATTTTGAAATTTTCCACTGAGTGGCTGAAACCTGGCACTGTATATTTCTTTGTTTTATAGTTACCCCTGTAAAACCATTTTCACTGATAAAAAATAAGTACAGTAGTTCTGGTGGCTTTTGTGTCAGCCAAGGTGGCCCTGTGGAAGATCTGACCTATGGAGATGTCTTTTTTCGCAGTTGTGGAAAGCTATGCACATCTAACTGAGACTAGAAACACATACAACTTCAAGACAGCAACAATTCAACTAGATAAATTCTATTCCTAACCATTAAGAAACCTCTGAAATTAGAAGGGATTAGGCATGCTGCCTATTGTAGCTGGATAAAATAGAGTCTATGGGTTATCTCTCTTCTGTTGTCCAGTTTCGTGCTTTATACTCATAAGAAAACAGAACTTGTGATGAAGATAAGAGTCAGTGGTTTGAATTCAGTTTTATTCATAGTATCATAGTATTAGTCCCTTTTCTTGGTTATTTAGAGAAATCAAAATGACATCTTTTGTCTGCTTTCCAAAGGCCATCTAGGAACAGTCATTTATTTTATTAAATGTCAGTTTAACCTTGCCTTTTTACCTTCCTCTTGTTTTTGCTATCATGTCATTGTCCTGAGGCCCTTTGTGATGTTTTTTGCTCCTGTTGTTATTATAGCCAGTTACCCTGAAACTTTCCCTTTTCTTTCTCTGTCTGTTACAGCAGCTGGAACAAATGTAAGGTTTACAGCCTTCTGCTTTGAGCTTTACAGTTTTTACTCACTTTTCTTTTCTAATGTGGATTTGCACACAAGCTGGCGAACTTGGGTTCTCTTGGGATAACTCACTTCTTGACAAGGTTAGATCTTCCCAGTCATGTCTGTTGCAACACCAGCAGTGTGCCAACTCTGCTCATTTTAGTGGTGGACAATGGCTGCCAGAAGTTTGAAATTCCTCATCATTTCAATGACACTCAGGTCACACCACCTTTACAGTACCCATATCATCTCTCTGCACTCTTTCAACTTATGTGTTGTAGTCTACTAGAGATTCCTGCTTTCATCTTGCCAGTTCTGTTTACAAGAAATATTTGTAATGAAACAATATGTTGGGTGGTCGACAGTCTTCAGATGTCTGATATGATTGCATACCCAAGTTTTTTTCCATTTCACATAATTCATGTTTCAGCTGTCTTAGCCTGATGAGGCAAACCTGTTTCTTCAGACACAGAAAAGTCATCCTCAACTGTTCTTTAAAATGTAAGACAAGGGTTAGCTGTCACTACACTAATCAGTTTACAGAGATGTAAATTGCTTGTCAGATCACAATGCCAGCAAGACAATTTTGTTTAACAACAATCTTAACAGCAAGGGTCCCTGGAGTGGAAATAAGTAAACAAGCAACCAACCAGGGCTGAAACTTTGAGAAAGCAAGGAGCCATCTCTTTTCTATGCATCTACAGGATAATGAGACCTTGAACAAAACAATGGTCTTCCAGAAACACAAAATTGGTCTTTCCTTTCTGTGATTCTGAAACCAGCCCTTATTCAACTAATCTTTATTCATGAGCAAACTTATTATTTAACATGAGAAAGGACGAGTGAGAGGACCAGGTCTTTGCCCAAGGTTTTCAAGCATGGCCAGTACTACCTTAGTTGTCCTGGAAATCAACTGGGTGTTTAGGCAATTGTGATGGGATGAAAACAAATTAATTGGAATTAAAGACAAACCAAATAGTCCTGGAAATCCCACCCTCTGGGTACCAAAGATACACAGTACTATTGCAGTTTTAATGTTTTGGTACAGAAATTAACTTTGTGGCTCTGCCCATATGGGGATATGTCAAGCTATCCCAAGTATGAGGAATGCCAAAAGTACCTTGTTTCCTCTTGCCAGGTACTGCATTGATAATCAAAGTTTATTGAATAAAAGCTGTTCTTTTTCCCTACAAATTTTGCCTTACTTCTGTCCTTAGACCGTCACAGGTCCCATCATACTATTAATATCAGTCAGCACACCAAAATGAAATTATTGAAAGGCAACGCTCAGCAGAACTGGAACAGCCCCTTCATTTTTCATTTCTTACTTTCATGTGTGTGAGACAGGGAGAAAAAGAGAGAGAGACTATTGAACTTTAAACTTCCTGATAAGCTGTATTGTGGGAAAGTGCCATTTTTAGGTTTACATGAAGGAGCTACCTCTGAGAACGGCCTTTTAGCCTGTGAAAAAACTAGAAACATCCCAGGAAGTCTCCGAAATATTGTAGCACTGTGAGAATTTGTATAAAAATAAACATCGGATTATTTCAGTCCTACTCCCTTGAGAAAATGAGACCAAATTACTCAGAGCTACTAGTGTAATCTTGACAGAGGAAGGGAAATTAGCAACTAATGTTAGGCTTTTTTGTTTTGTTTGGGTTGATTTTTTTTATCCCTTTTCAGTGTAAACTAATACTTGGAAGGGGCAGGTTAAGCATGTGATTGAAACAGGCTCAGATCTGAGCCCAAGCCCTGGAGAAGAGCAAGCCAAGCCAGAAGGCATACTTTTAAAAGGTGTAAACTGGAATTCACAGAATCATGAGATCTTGGAAAGCATCCACCGACAGGCACAATACAAAAGCAGACAAATCTTGGTCTCTAGGGTTCAGGAGATGTTTAATGCTTTTTGTCAAGCATTTTTCTTGGGAGAAATTAAGATGTGAAAGGCACAAGGAGTCAAGTAGGGTCTTATGTAACTGTAAAAGCTGTTTCTAAGCTTAGTCAGAAAAATCTTTCATCTAATGGAAAAATTGCTCTGATTAATCTGTCCTTCCATCAGGAAGCACCAATCACACATGGTAATAAAACCCCATTTTGCTCAGCATTACTCCTAGGACTAGTAAACAATGATAAGAGACAACATGAAGTATTGCATATGCAGTAATTACTAGTAAGTAATTTCTACAAACCAAGAGAAAACTGTGTAAAGCAAGGAGTGAAAAAAAAAATAACCAGAATGAAGGTGTCTCCTTTACAGGAATGCCTTCACAGGTATGAAATGCTCCTCAGTATTGAGCAAGGTAGAACAATGGTTTTATAAAGAATGCCCTTCACTCTGAAGGGTTTGTGTACACTCAGAGGAGAGAACAGACTTGCATTGTCCCCAGTTGAGAGCAGTGGTTAAAAGCAGAGGCTTTGGTAATGATTTAACACATGGTATTTGAGCTTCAGACTTAAGCACGCTATCCCTTCTCATGACAGTAAGAAGACAAGGAAGAGAGTATAATACAGTAGAATAAAAAAAAAAATTAAAAGAGTGAGAGAGAAGGTATTCTCCCTGCTGTCTTGGCTGACTCTGGATTCATGTTAAAATGTTAAAATTACTTTCTTTAATCTGAACTAGAATGTTAGGGGGTTTTAGCTAGACTTGAAAAACACTCATATTTCCCTGTGATGGAAGACAGATGGAAGTCCCCAGCAAGTGTTGAAAAAGGACTGAAGAAGCAGTCACTGCTATCCACATCCCTTTCTGCTAAAATCATTCCAGGCAATTCAAGAAAGACAGCAGACAGGATCTGGTCTTTTGCTGTCAAACTGGTAAAAAAGAAGACAAAGATGAGGATCACCAACATGAACAAGATGAATGCAAACAGTTGCACCACAACAGGGAGAAAAACAATGCCTCCAGAAACAGGAAAAAAAACTTACATGATACATTTTTAGCTTCACTGCCCAATCAAGTTAATAAAAGCCTCTAAAAGAATCACTATACAACTGTATGATATCCACAGTGAAAATTCAATATCTACTACCATTAACAACATCATTAATAACAAATGTCTGTTTAATTACTCTTGCTAAGATTAAAAAGGCCATTATTCTTGTAACTTGAGAAATTCATTAGCTGGAAAGTCTATTTAATGGTAAACGTCACCCCCTTAAAGATACAGGGTTTAATATTTGAAGGTATTTCTAACATTCAGGTATTTGTGTTGCTTGAAGAATCACTGCCTAGCTGGGCTAGGTTCAAGCTGTGACAACAAGCAAGCATTGTTCCATTTCAGAAACTCAGATGAAGGGACAAGACATTTAATTTTTCCTCCATTAAAAACACAGAGACAGAATAGGTTTCTCGGCAGTACCTAAATCACTTAGCACCTTTTATCTAAATGAAGGAAAAGTAAACACTTTGGAAAGATGGGTTTTGGGATCTGTAACCACCAGCAAATTTTAAAAATGCTACTCCATAATGGAGTCTATATGAATCAGCTTTCTCTCATGATGTGCTGAAAGGTTTTTCTACCATCACTGTAAACCCTAATTTTGTGGATTATGCACTGTGCACCTTCTATAACTGAATTCTCATGACACCAAATACACCTGTTTGCCTTACCTCTAAAGAGAGGTAAATGTAGCAAATGTGGTAGTGCTTGTTAATGCATCAGCTTGGCTCATATCCATTTTTTAATGGTACTAAAGTCCTAACGCACATTCCATCTCCAGAACTGAATGTGGTTGTACAAGCAGGCACAAACAGAACACTTAACTCTTAAAGCATGAAATGCTATACTACTCCTTGACTGAAGTCCAGGGCAGCAGAGCATCTCGTCTGTGGCACAGACAGGCATGAAAAGGTAAACACATTTCCCGTCTGATGGTGCACTAAGTCTGTAGAGAAAAATTATTTCAGTTCACAGCAAGAGCAAGTAAAGATGTATTTAGCAGGCTAATTCACTCTGAGACATAAGACGAGTAGCACCTCAGTTCATGTGCCCTTCCACACCATGTGTGCCTTATAATCACATAAATGAGGGAGACAAACTGAGACAGTGGTCAGAAATGCAATTTTCAAAAAAGATGTCTAAATGATCTGGATCTCAAAATCTATGGTGAAAGAAGGCTCACTGCTTAGCCTGTTTGAGCACATTCTCAATAACCGCAGGCTACATATCAAAGTCTATGCAATATCTTGTGCATTTTACAAGAGCTAGATTAACTATCCAGTATAATGCATTTTTAATTTCAGTGGAGGGACACTGAAAAACTTCAAGAGGCAGCAGAAAAGTCTGCCAAAAAAAAAAAAAAAAAAAACCTGCAAAATTTGTATTTGTGGCAAGGATAATGACCTATCTTCTTTCCCTCATTTCCTCAGAGAATGACTACAGTCCCAGCTGCCATGGTCATTGAGGTGATGGTGACAGCAAACAGTGATAGTTGTGCAGCTACTTGATGTGATACATGGATAGTAAATTGAGACTGAATTTCACATTCTGGAAATCTTATAAGTATCTGAGATCTTAAGATCTCACAGACATCTGCCTCATTTGTTCAGTATATTTGTTATCCTGCTTCTGGAAGAGACATCTCCCAAAACCAAAGTCCAGTCTTTTTATACTGTTGTTGCTGTTATTTTAATCTTTCAACCTTTCTCTCATGTTGATATCATCCCTTAATCCACATCTATTTGGAAGTGATTTCTTTTTTCTCATCATGCTGCCTAGGGAACTCAACTATAGTAGAATATAGACAGTTCTCCCTAAAAAGAAAAGCCCACACTTATAACATACAATTGATTAACACTTAAAGCTCACAAACAGTCCTATCATGTGACACACTGGACACTTTTACATGGTGAAAGTAGAAATATTTGAAATTATGAGGAAGCACCTGTCAGAGAACCTCAGTAGTGTTTCTAAAAATCTTTATGTTTAGCTCATAAATAAGAATCTATTTGCCTCACCCTACTTACAGATGTTCAAAAGCTTTGCCTTTTACACTCTTCAGCAACATCTCCTTCATATTGGGAACCAATATGTGAACGTCTACCACAAAGTCACAAACACCTATTAAAAGAGCTTTTTATAAGCTTCGTTTCTAGGTCATGCAAGAAGATACACTAATTCAGTGTCAAGGGTAGTGGTATTGTGGGCTAGTAATTATGTTAATACAGATAATGATATGTACTTGTATTACAGAAGCTTTTTCACAGTTAATTTTGCAGTCAAGCAATTGCTTTGCTCTGTTTGGTTTTGTGTTTGGATAGTAAACAAAATAAAACAACCACCATAATTTTGGTCAGTCGGTAGCGTTGCTTTACTAAAGGAAAGGGTTGGCTGTGAACATAATTTCCTTCTGTATCAATTTTGTACCACCTTACTCCACTTTGTGAGACTTTAGTGACTGGCTTTGAAATGCCATACCCAGCCATTTATCTATGGTATATTTGAGAAACATTACATCAGAAGCAAGACTTGGGCTTGCCAAAGAGCAGTGTAGCAAAAAAAATATCACTACTGATAAATGTGGTGATTAACTGCTTCCTGAAATAGGTGAGACACTCATGAGTCTTGAATTGTCTGTCACTGATAAGACCTGCAAGGGATGCTGGTGTATTGCTTATACCCAGGCAAATGGATAAGAGCATGTAGATGGACAATTCATTTAAAAAGGCATACTGTCTACAGTTTTATCTTAATAGACAAGGAGATAGATCCAGCACTGCTCCTGAGAAATCAAATACCCCTTATATCCAAAATGGGAAAGTCATGTTGACTAGGCTGCTATCTTAGTTTTTAGAGATTAAATCCAGATTTTATTAGTAGACTGAGCATCTAACTGCAGTTTTGTTAACATTCTCAGAGAACTAACAGCTTGTAATACTTGTGAGCATAACATACAAGAGATAAAGCTAGACATGATAAGGCATTTTATGTATGTGATTGACACATTCTTTTTCTCAGGAGTAGTATTTACCATACGTATCCAGCTATCATGCACTCTGGGTTAAATTAAACCATGGTGCAAATGCAAATAGTTTAAATGATATTACTCAAGGGGTCAGTGTGGCCCATCACATGATAACTACATCCCTGAAAATCAATGTGTGGTTTTTGTTTTTGTTTTTTAAAGTAAATAGTGTTTTCTAAAATTATTTTTATGGAAAACAGGTTTTATTTGTTTTTTCAAGTAAATTACATATTTGCAGTGTTCTTGGACTTTTTATGCTGTTAAATCTGGTTTTCTCCACTGGCATTCACCAAGCCAACTTTAAAGGTAAACCTACTCCAGAACAAGTCAAGAATCTGACTAAATTCTATAAGCTAAGTAGCAGCCAAGCCACAGAGAATATTTAGGCATGAGGCTCCCACCCACAGCCCAGCACTGCAATCCCCAGGAATGCAGTGAGATTGCTCTACAACCTTGAAAAGCCTAGAGACAGCTGCTGATTCCTGGCTACATCCTCCACTGCTGAAGTATTTTTTTCCAGCTTGGTTTCTTCTCATCCCCGTCTGGGCCAGCCCCAAGCCTTGAGTCCTGGAGTAGGATTTCAGTGGCTTCCCTGTTTCCCTTCACCCTGCAGTCACTGTTCATCATCACTCAAGAGGGTTAGACAGGAGGATGGACAAATTTCCAGCAAATGCTCTCCCTTCTTTGCAAAAATAACTAACATCCACAAGCACCTCTTGCTGCAAAGGCAAATACCTGACCTGGCAGTATATTTTTTGGTGTTTTTGTCTTCTTGTTTGCTATTAAATGGAAGAGTGAGGTTTATATTTCCACTTCTTATAAGCTAGGCTTGGGGTCATCTGGATATGAAGTGTCTAGCCATACCTCTGCTTCACTTCTATGTTATATCTTCTTATCTCTCCTTGTTTTTCACTGTTCAGCATAAAAAATGGATGTGTAACTGAAAGAAAGACTTCTGCCTCTGTCTCTCAGATTTCTGCCTCTGTCTCTTGCAGCTGAGTATATGAAACATTGTGTTTCTTATATTGTCTCTTCAAAAGGTAGTTCACATGCAGGTAAATCTGAAAGAACCAATGAAACATTTTACTGGGAAAAAAATCCATATTGAAGTAGCAACAAAAACCAATTTATTAAATAAATGATCTAGTAGTTCTCATTCTTAGTCACTCACTGCAGTTACTTGTGTATGTCTACAGATACAGAGATACTTGTATGTCACCAAAGTGAGCGCACATACATATAACGTGATATTACATTTTGTCATAATCCCTTTTACCATTCCCTTCCTCTTTTATTCTTCAAGAGCTGTTACAAAAGTGAGATGGTCACATGATCAGCTCACATGGATGGAGCTGTTTTTAGCCCATTTCTACCTGTCTGGACACGATAGGCCACTCAGGCGTTTTTTCATCCTTCCTATCTGCTCTCACTTCACTCTTGCCTGAGGTCTCCTCCTTTACCCTTTGTTGCTTTCTCAGTACTTCAGTAGATGTTTCTGAGTCCATCCTCAAGTATTTCCACTGAAGGAGAGGTAGTAGCATTTCTTTCATTGATAGGTCTTGCCAGGATGAGGTGCAACTTGGACCTGTGGCGATGAGAAAACTCTCTGCTCCACAAAGCCAGAGCTTCTGCATGCCAAAGACACAGTTTTGTGCAAATGTTACTGACAGCTCAGGGATGGATGGATGGGCAAGGATCCTCAGCCTGGAAAAGCATTTGACATTAAAAGTGGGAAGGATTTAATCCTTTTGGAAAACTTGTGTGTCAGAGAGTTACACCTCCCAGAGCTACACATACCAGATTTCTCCAAAGTAATCACATCCCTGATGGACCCTTCAGGTTTGTGAGGCTGTTCCTTTCTTCTGAGTACATTCATTTTCCCCTCAAGAGCCACTTTTGTTTATTCAACTCCAGGTGCCCGAGAGACCTCATTTTAAATATCCTTTCCCCACTCCTTCACTTACAACTTGTACTAACAAATAAAGTCTGGTCAGGGCTGCAAAGGTTGACTGCAGTGACCATGAGGTGGTGGAGTTCAGAATCCAGCTTTGAAGAAGTAGAGCAGTAAGCAGGATTATGACTCTGAACTTCAGGAGAGCTAACTTTGACCTCTTCAAAGACCTGCTTGGAGGAATCTCATGGCCTAAGGCTATAGGAGCTAGGGGTACCCAGGAAATTGGTTAATCTTCAAGCACCACTTCCTCCAAGCCCAGGATGTATCCCTATGAGTAAATGGTGGTAAGAGGCCTGCATGGATGAACATGTTGCTTCTGAAACAACTCAAATGGAACAAGTTTATAGAATACGGTAAAAAGGACCAGTTGCTTGGAAAGAGTAAAAGGATGTTGTCATAGTATGCAGGGATGAAACAAGGAAGGTTAAAGCCCTCTTGGAATTAAATCTGGCAAGAGATGTTAAGGAAAACAAGGGCTTCCTCATGTATGCCTGCAGTAAAAGAAAGATCAGGGAGAATGTGAATTCACTACTGAACAAGGTGAGTTCCTTGTTGAGAGAGGATACAGAGAAGGTGGAGCTATGGAATGTCCTCTTTGCTCCACTCTTTGATCCTAGAGTCAGTGTCCAGGAATCCCATTCACTGGAAGACTGAGAGAAAGGCTGGAGAAAGGAGGATCTGCCTTGGTTGAGGAGGATTGGGTTAAGGATCTACTAGCTGAACACCCACAAATCCATGAGTTCTGATGAGACGTATTCACGAGTGTTGACGAAACAGGGTGATGTGATTGCTAGGTCGCTCTTCTTCATTTTTGAACAATCAAGAAGCATAGGTGAGGTGCCTGAGAACTGGAGGAAGGCCAGTATCACTCTAGTCTTTAAAAAGGGAAGAGGACCCAGAAAACTACAGGCTAGTCATCTTCACCTCAGTTACTGGAAAGATAATGGAACAGTTCGTGTGGGTTGTCATCTCAAGAAGAAAAGATAGTTATCAGGGAGAGTCAACATGGACACACCAAGGAGAAGTTCTGCTTGACTGACCTGATAGCCTCCTCTGATGGCATGACTGGCTGGCTAATAAGAGGACAGCAGTGGATGGCATTTGCCTTGACTTCAGCAAGGCCTTTGACACTGCCTCCCATCACATTCTCATCAGAAAGCTCAGGAAATGTGGCTTGGATGACCAGATGATGAGGTGGATTGAGAGCTGAGGGTGATGATCAACAGTGCAGAATCGAGTTGGAGGCCT
>WBNH01006953.1:0-19941 GCA_013401255.1 Urocolius indicus
TATTAATTAATATAACAGATTTTTAACAGAACCTTTGATAAAAGGTTGTTCATTCTTGGCAAAGTGTCTCAAAAAGTTCTGTTAGAATGCATATGCTTTAGAAATAAACACAGTGCTTAGAGTTAGGCTGCCTTTAAGGCCAAGAAATATCTTGTTTCTATTTACAATATGCCTTATTAAAACCTATGGTGTGTTGTAATACTGCCATTATGATGGGATGCAATTTTGCATTGATTAATGAATATAGTCATAGTAATGCATGCAAACAGAAATACATTAGCCCAAACACAGTGTGCTTTTGAGATCACAAAGACAGATGTGCAAGTTAGGGCATGCTCTTTTCTGCAATACTGCTGCCACATTCAGTATCTTTGATTTGTGAGACTGCGGTATGAATCAGAACCAGGTCCACTTGATGTGCTGGACAAGTTATAAGACTATTAGAGAAAAATATGTTCTATACTGAAATATGGAGATTATATTGATATATAGATATTGAGACAAAATTAAGTGACTCAGAATTCTGCCCTTCAAGTAGAATTATCCATTGTCGTTGGTGTCCAAGAGCAGTGGAAGATGATTAGACACATACTGTGACTGGTTTTCATTAATAGCTGCTGTATACAGAGATTTGCTGAGGTTGTAGGTCTTCGATTTCTTTGAATGGACTGGAAGTTGCTCTGACAAAGTGACTATGTGTTCTCCAGCCTGTCCCTCCTGAGCCTTGTGCAGTCCTTTTACTTGGCCATTCCTTGTTCCCTCATCCAAGATTATAATCTGTCTCTTGTTTTCTTATCTCTCATGCGTTTTATTCTGGTTTTCAATTCTTTGTTCCGATCTTTGTCTAGCCAGTTTATCCACCTTCTCATTTTTGCTTGGTTTTTTTTTCTCCCACTCAATAAATCACAGTATTTTCTCCAGCAGTATCTGAATGTTGTCTTTCCCTTTGGTCACATCACACTGATGAGCAGGAGTGGGGAAGGAGACAAGTTGTAGGGCAACATTTTGCTTCTTTTGACTAAAAATACTTTTCCCCTCTGCATGGTCTTAATTTCAACAGGTGACATTTCTAGCAGAGAGAACATTTTGTACAACCAAGAGTCACAGAGTAAAAAGAAAATCTCTATTTATCACTTGTGCTAAAGAGTGATCCATCTTCACTGCAGATACCAAAGCTGCTTCTTGGGTAGTGATAGTTTTGGAGCTTAAATATGCTCAGTGTAAGGTGTTAAAATCACTTTTCACTGTAATTTAAAAAAAAAAAAAAAAAGAAAGAAGAAAAAATACCAAGAAAACACTGTGCACTGTTACTGGTTATCTTTCAGTAAAATGCACTTCTCTGTGTAGATGAATTTTCTGGTTTAAAATAAAACTGGCCTGTGAAGAGCTGACGTGTCTTGCCAAAAGCTATGCAGATACTGGATTTGAAGTTCTTAGCTCCATTTTTGAAGAGTGAAACGCCTTAAAGTTTTGAGGCTTGTAATGTTGGCACCTATTGAGTGTCTTGCTCAACTTCCCAAAAAAACTAAACACAAGGATTCTAAGAATGATGCTGAAAAAAACCCACTAGCTGCTTTTTTAAATCCTGTGATAAGTAAAAAAATCTGTAAAGGGAGGAAAAGTATAATGAGGCATCCTTAGCTTTGTGGTAAACTATGTAAGATCTTAAGTCTAGTTTGTCATATTTCAGTACTGTTGGTTTTCAGCTAGCGAGAATACTGTTGTTTAAAACCTTCAGCAGTACATTATTCTGACTGCTAACTTAAATTCATTGTCTCTCATAACATGAGGAAATAAAGAGAGTTTTGTTTTGTTAAAGAAAACTAGCAACCATTTGCACTAGTGTAGTAACTCCTTATCAACACATGGAATAAATTCTGACTAGGAAAAATTCTCACTCTTCCTCACTGATACCCAAGAAATCTTTGAGGGAGTCTGGCTGTGTGCATCCCATCAAATTGTGGATGACCTTCTAGTCAGCATTATATACTATTTTCTTTGTTTCATACCAACTCTGCAGCTGACAACAATGTAAATTTCTTTTCTTTCTTGTTAACTTCCCTGAAGAAGAGGACTCATACTGCTTTTATGTACTAGATACAGTTATATTTTTCAAAATAGCCTGTGTATGAGGGATACATTAATCTAAACCTTTGTGGCTCTTTCTGACTGGTATGTGAATACTTCACGTACTGGTATTAATAGAGCAAAGAAGTAAAGATGTTGCCTAAACGTGTTAGCAATTACTATGATAGGTATTCTGAGATACTGTCAAAAAGGGTCATCTGGATTTAATGTGTCCCTCCATAATATCCAGTATTTTATGTATTCAGTTATACTCGTAACAAGAATGCCTACAGGCATTATATTTGTATTATATGTTTGTAAATCTGAATAATATTATTATAGCTTTTAAAGACAAAGTGAAGGATATCCTAGAATGACTTCTTTAAAAATATAAAGAAAGGAACAAATAAGCTAGTAAATATATTTAGTAACTGTTTGACAAGGTTATGTAGTTCAGTAAGAAGTGATGTAAATAAGACAATTATTTTCATTGTGTTGTACAATGAATCCACCAATTAAAAGATCTCCTCTGTAGAGCCTGCTGGAATTGGTGGCAGAGATCGCTGTTTTCTTTAGGAAACTTGTTCAAGATCTTAAAGACATTGGGAAAATTGCATTAGATTCTCATTAGAGTCTCTTTCTTCTGTGACCTTGATCCCTTTAATAGAACCTGTAACAACTTTTAGCATCAAAAACATCTATTGTCTTCATTATGCTGTGGTGGCAAGTTACTATGAGCTATTGCATTTTGATAACTGATGTTATGTAGTTGGGAATCTCTGAAGTTGGGCTTTCCAATGAACTATATTCTTGAAATATTGGTACCATTGAATGATTAAAAAAAAAAAAAATTGAATGAATTAGCCTGTGGCAGAAAAGTGACCTAGAATATATTATGGAGAACATATTCTGTGGTCTGAAACCACTTATTTTCCAGTGAGTTTTTTATGGTGTTGAAACAGAATGCATATCTGCAGGCTACTTTTCATTACCAATAAGCATTGCCCATTTTAAGTAGCAGCAGGCTGGGGAAAATTGAGGAATAAAGTGTATTTTGGCAAGAAGAGGGCTACTGTATTAAGTATTGCCTTACTGCAAAAAAAAGAAGGAACGACTGCAACCTCTGAACTGTATTTTTTTGTATCACTTCTCCCCATATAAGAAGTGCCTCCTCTTCTTTACAGCTTTTAAACTTCCATTGCTACCGCCTTACTTTTTACACCGTCAGATGTGGAGAAGAGCAGATAAGGGATCTTGAGGGGATAACTCAGTCTCTTCTGCTTAGTCTATTCACCCTATCCCTATGTTTCTAGGGGACCAATTGCAATTCTGGTTGGCTGAAAGGCTTAAACCTGTGTCATGTTCCAATGCAGTGGTGAGCAACAGAGAAGAAAATGGAGGATTCTGGTAGAAATGGACAGTAACATAAACTCAGTTTTCTGTTACGCTGCCTCCTGAGAGGGAAGAAGCAACTGTTGCAGCTGCTTCCTTGAAAACTGTTGTTCTTTTTGAACTTTGATGCAGGAAAGGAACAGAGGGACCAAGAGGGCTGATTAAGTAAATAGAAATTAAAACACATCAGAATTTGTGCATAACAGTCAAAGAGTATACCCGACAAGCATTGTCAGTGGCCAAGTACTGATCTACTATAGATATCCAATACTTTGGAATCATACCATATAGCTTGTTTCTTCAGTACCATGACCTCTTTGACATGATTGTTGTCATAGTTTCAGAAGAAGCTGGTTATTTGGAGTAATTCTCTGTTTTCTGTTGAGCTTTTTCAGAGAGAAAGGAGTATTAGAATTTGGCAAGCACTTACTTTCTGAGAATTAAGTTTTTTTAAAATATGCTGTTTCTAGAAGTGTCTAAAAACTTGTTCAATATCTGTGGGCCTGGATTAAAGTACTGGTATCATTTAACAAGCTGTTATGAACAGTATCTGCTTTTTATTGGTATGTGCAGGAAGGGTATTGGTAATGGGATTCTAATGATCATGAGATATTGATGAGGAAACAACTGCAGAAGATTTGTCTGAGGTTTCATTTTTTTAACATTTTAATTTTGTATTTAATTCTTATTTGTTCTTAGAAGTTGGGCATAGCAGCATGTGGATTTCAACTGATGCTGCAACATCTGTTCTTGAGCCTCTAAAAGTAGTATGGGCCAAATGCAGTGGATATCCTTCTTATCCAGCTCTGGTAAGTACACAACTTCCCATCAGTACACTAGTGATATGGTTTCAGATCTGAAAATACTGATGCATGAGCTTAAGGTAATTGATAAATTCCCATTCATGTTGAATAAAGGTGGATTATTCTGCCCTCTTTATCATCTATCCAGTTTGTAAAGTTATTACAATGTTAGATTTCAAGTAAATAACTTCTACTACCTTACCTTATGCATCTTTTGAGATGTGTACTAGCTGTTGTCATGGCTAAACCCCTGCTGGCAACAGTGCCACACAGCTCGCTTGTACCTCAGTGGAATGGGGAAAAGAATCAGAAGAGTAAAAGTGAGAAAAGATAGTTTAATAGGTAAAGTAAAAGCAGTGAACACAAGCAAAGCAAACCAAGGAAATCTTTCATTCCTTCCCATTGTCAGGCAGGTGCTCAGCCATCTGGAATGGCAGGGTTGGAAGGGACTTTCAGGGATCATCTAGTCCAACCCCCCTGCAGAAGCAGGTCCACCTAGATCAGATCACATAGGAACGTCTCCAGGCGGGTCTTGAAGACCTCCAAGGAAGGAGGCTCTACACAGTCCCTGGGCAGCCTGTGCCAGGGCTCCATCACCCTTAGAGTAAAATAGCTTTTTCTTATATTTAAGTGCAACTTTTTGTGTTCCAGCTTCATCCCATTACCCCTTGTCCTGTTGCTAGCTGNAATCCTCCCCTTCCTTCTCCATCTCCCAGCTTTACATGCTGACCGTGACATCCTACGGTGTGGGATATCCCATTGGTTAGTTCAGGTCAGCTGTCTCAGCTCTGTCCTGTCCCAGTTTGTTGTGTACCCCCAGCCCTCTCATTTATGAGTTGATTAAGCACAAAAAGGCCTTGGCTCTGTGCAGGCACTACTGACTGATAATGAAAACATCCCTGTATTGTCAGCAGTTGTTTCAGCACAAATACAAATCATAGCCCCATACTAGCTACTATGAAGTAATTCTACCCTAGACCAAGCCAGCATACCTCAGTAGTCTTTGTTTCTGCAATCAATATTATTGTTTAAAGGATCAGCTTAATAAGCATTTGGCAGACATCAGTGTTAGAACTATATGCTCTACTGTAAAATGAGGATAAAAATACTCTGATTCTGCAGTTCATTAAAGAAACAAAAGGCTTGATACAGTCAGAATATATTGATTGATGATATCCAGTTGTGAGTGATGTACTAGAAACTTAAAGCTGTCTTGCCCATGTTATTTTAGGAGAAATACACACATTTCTACTTAAGATAAAATTTCTACTTTAAGATAAAATGTTAATGAAGTGGCGTTTGGGAACTGTTCTTACACTATGGCTTGGTTTATGTAATAGACTGGACAATCATGACTGTTTTAATATATATGAGCTGGGGACATCAAGAAATGTAATCTTGCAGAGTCAGGTTAAAACCTGTGGAGGTGAGATTAGAGCACTTAACTACCTGCATTGGTGACACAAAACAATTCTGGGTCAGATGCTGGAAATTTTCATGATTTTATTGTCTCTTGAATGATGTTAGCACCTTAGTGTTTAGTCACAATCATTTTAAATGTAAGGGCTCCTTTTCTGCCCACTCCTTTATGTCAGCACTGATGATTCTCTGATTGTGTGATGAGTTCTTTGAGGAACTAAACCTCAGTGAAGAAAGTTGTTTTTCTGATTTCTACAAACTTCCCATGGTGTTAGCTTTCTGTTGATTTAGCTCCTATAATTGCTTTAGTGTGGATTAAGATTGGTGCCAGTGTGAATACTGGAAAAATAGCAAGAGTTTGTAGGGTAGAAGATAGATGGAAGAGGCATGGAGTAACATAAACCCTCTTTGGTGGAAGCTGAGCAATTGATAATGCTGTGATCTGCCTACAAAGGAGATTTTTCCATCAGTTTGATTAGTTTAATGTTAGCAGCATCTTTCTTCCTCCCCCAACCTGTGTTTAGAATAAATTTGTGACTGTAACTGCCTGTTTTGCTGAAAATGGAGTTGTTGAATTAAATATGGAAAACATTTGAAAGACATTTCTGATTTTGGAGGGTTTTTTCTGTTCAGTTTGTTTTTCTTGTTTAAAGGCTTTTTTTGTCCCAAATTTCTAGTGCGGAGCTTATGTTTTGCAGAAGTAAATCTTCCTACCTTACCTCTAAGAAGCAACCTATGTTATCTGCAATTCAAAACCCCAAATTTGAGGCCAGTTTCAGCTCTTTAGAAATCCTGATTGAGCTTTCTCACTCTGAAACGTACATGTTAGGCTGCAAAGTGGTATCAAGCAAAATTCAAATGTGACTTTAAGCAGAACTGACACACAGTGGTTTTTTTCAGTTAAATGTAGCTCTACACCTCCAGTATGGCTGTTCAGCTTATGTCAAGAAGTTGTAAGTGTGTAACATAAAGCCAATTTAAAATCATTGTCTGTTTAGTTTATGGTTCTTTCCCATTTAAGTTTATTTCTAATGCCTCCATAACATAAATGATGACCTTTCAGAAATTAGGAACTGTCCTTTCTTCTCTTTTATAGATTATTGACCCTAAGATGCCTCGTGTTGCTGGCCATCACAACGGTGTTACTATACCAGTGCCACCTCTGGATGTACTGAAAATTGGAGAACAAATGCAGACCAAATCAGATGAGAAACTATTCTTAGTGCTATTTTTTGACAATAAAAGAAGTTGGTAAGTTATTGAAATGGATTGTTTGATGCCAATGCTCAACTGCATTTTTCGTTTAAGTTTTTAACTGCTCTAGTTCTTAGTCCTTCCTAAATTTTTTTTTGTGTTCCAGCTTCATCCCATTACCCCTTGTCGTGTTGCTAAATACAATAGAAAAAAGGGATTCCCCAACCTCCTGACATCTACCATTTATATACTTATACATGATAATGAGATTCCTCCCTCAGTCTCCTCTTCTCTAAACAACCCCAGTTCCTGCAGCCTTTCCTCATAAGGAAGATGCTTCAATCTCCTGTTCTGGTCTCCTATTTTATTCCATTAAAAATATCTCTTCAAATAAACGTGTTTTCTATCAGACTTTACTCTCAGATTTTCTGTTGGTTTGGCTCTAAATGGACTCCTAAACTGAAGTTTTTAACCAGAACCATGCTTTCTGCCATTTGCAGAGTTGAGAATGCAGACTACAGTAACATACTTCAGTAGATATTTGTTAGTTTATCTAGTTTTTGTTTTTCTCAATACCTGTAACATAAGAAGACCTTTTGTGTGAACTTTTGTGGGAATGGAAGTAATTTTACTTTATACATTTTAATTAAATCTTTAGAATGCATTTTCTTTAACTTAGAAGAATGAGGTGTAGAGATTTTTCATGATCACTTCTCTATGCTCAGCAATTAATGATGTTCATGGAGCTTAAAACAGAAAAGACCTCTGAATACTGAGTTGTTAGGATTTCACAACGCAGAGTAAAAGCATGCTCAGCAGTGCTTCCATGACAATGTAGCTGTCCCCATAAAGATGACATTGAGATGCCTTAAATTTAAGGCAAAAATGTATCACCTGCAAATTCCTTGTAATAATGGAAGTGAAAGAATGAAGAACAATACTGTGTCAAGTGAATCTTGAGCCACGTTCATTGTTACTTGCTGCTGTCTTTTCTTAAACTAAACTGCATCATGCTAATTTTTTTCAGTGCATGCTTAATATTAATCATTTAAAAAGTGTTATTGAATGAGAATGTTTTGTGGAAGAGGTTTTCTTAATCTTTCACATGACTGGAGTATTTAAGACAAGTACTATCTTAAAAGAAACTGTGTCACTTTAAGATGGTAAATCTGATCTGCTAGGTGAGGAACACAATATAGCAGCCCTCACATTTTTGGACAGACTTCTTGATTGTTTTTTAAAATATATTTAACAGACTGATTTTACCCTTTATTGCAGGCAGTGGCTTCCCAAATCCAAAATGGTTCCCCTTGGGATAGATGAGACCATAGACAAGTTAAAAATGATGGAAGGGCGTAACTCAAGCATACGAAAAGCAGTAAGAATTGCTTTTGATCGTGCTATGAATCACCTGAGTAGAGTCCATGGAGAACCAGTCAGTGACTTCAGTGATATTGACTAACAGAAATTCTACCAAGGCATGAAAAATACCACACAGGCTTGAACTCTACTAATGAACCTCTTTGTCTAAAAGAATGTAATGAAGATACAACCCTTAATTGTTGATTCAGTGGCTGACTGCAAACTTGAAATAGTTGAGCAATTCTTCTAAATCACCATTGCCATATTGATTAATGGTTTTATCGTGTTGTAGTTTGGAGGATTTTCCACTAAACCTGTTAAAACGTCTTGTTCATAGTGTTCATAATTGTACATAAATGTATATTCAACACTTAACTTATTCTGATTTTAGAAGTAACTCTTTAATTCCTTTTGTAATTTTGCTGGGGAGGGAGTTTTTGTTTCCATGCTTTTTACTTCTTTCTTTCTTTATTTCTTTCTGAGGTTGAGTTACCTAGGCACCATCTTCCAGCTTAAGGTGTTTAGTGGATCTTAAAGCCTAATATCAAAATGGCATCAAATATATGTTTGCCTAAATCATATACAGTATGGTGCTGCTTGTATCATTTCTTCCTTGGTCTGTAGCTTCTGAAAAAAAGACTTCTGAATGTTTGTGTAAATCGTTGCTCTTTGCACAAAGTACCACATATTTAAAATTGATGTAAATTTACGATTACAAATATGTATTTTAAGAAAGGAAGTTGCATTATTTTGGAGGGTACTTTGTGAGAAAGACATCAAAAAAAAGTTATACTATGTACATCACTTGCAAATCACCAAAAACACTCCATTGTTGCCCAAAATAACTTAAGATTGTTTTTGTTTTAAACAAACCTGGCTTAAAGCCTGCAAGCACATTATTTCTTTCAAAACCATATCCCATTTATCTCCCATTGGTTTAATTTTGTTGATATGTGTGCCTCCCTCTGTTTTATTTATTGTAGAAAATGTATTAATTTGCTTTATAATGAAAAATAAAATTGACAGATATATTGATATGCATTTTTATACAGGCACATGAGAAGACAACTTGCTTTGGGAGAAAAATGTATTGGAAATTGTATAAAATAACTTGATGGTTTGTGTGTAATTTGATTTTTTTTTGTAACCTGTAATCTTTTGTTTCCAATGAGGGGATTTATGTACCTTTTAATTTAGAACACTTTGGTAGCAATAGAAACTTTGGATACATTTTTGTATGGTACATGTGATGTATATAGAATTAGTACTTTATTTTTATTTTTAAGAAGTAAAGCATTATGTTTGGGCAGGGGGGGAGAAGGAGGGTGGGTTTCGAGAACTGCATTTTTATATTAAAAAGAAAAAAAATAAAGTCAAGATATTGATTGTTGTAGCTACTTTATTCCTACCTTCACTGAGATACTGAATTTGTAACAATGGAAATGGCAAGGTATGTTTGCAATGTGATTTATATTGACTCCATTATTTATAAATGCACTGTGTTTGAACTCTTTTGCAGTGATATCTTAAATACTGTACCAAGTTATATAATATGAAACACCAAATAATGCATATGAATGCACGAAGTATTTATGCCCAGCTTTTTTATAAAGGATTAGCAAATACAGCAAAACCAATACTTTTTAAATCTTTTTTTAAAACTTCATTGAATAGCATACTTCATTGTTAAACCTGCTTGAATCTTTATTTTAAAGGGACAATTACTTTTTAAATAGTTTTTAATGTTTTTATTCTCTATTGTTTGTAATACCCCCTTAGAAGCTTGAAATAAAGTTTCTTTCTCAACTGTTAATTTTGTCCTGAATTTAGCCCCTGAGATTTTGCCACAGTGCCCATTTCCTTACCCCATGGCTGAGCTGTTACAGAGGTGCTGGTTCAAGAACCCGATAGTTTTCTTGCCCTGGCAGTATCGTCCTTACTGAGCCCTCTGCATGGTAGGTATTCCAGCCGGCTATGCTGACTGAGACCATTGCCTATAGTGGACTTGAGTAGCTGCAGAGATACGAGTTGGATACATTTCACAAATAATCAAGCAGATAGTTTTCTCAGGCTCAAAAGTAAACACACCTTTAGGAAGAGTAGGGATATCCTGGAAGGACCATCTTTGAGGTGTGCTGCTGTGATAGAAACAACAGCGACATCAGGTAGAAAAACAAAATGAAAATTTAGTTGTTTGCCTTCAATAGAACTTCTGTGTCGTAACTTCAAGGGTGTACCATATAACTGCTTATCTGGGAAGGGGAATAGAGCTTAATCTGTGCAACATTGAGACTGCCTATTAAGAATCTTCCGAAAAACAGTCTGCATCTGATTTTTCCAGACTTGTTCCACCAAATATGCTCTAATTTGATGTGTTCAAAAGTGGATCATGATTCAGAGCCTCATTCTCAGAAGCAGAGAAGATGAGCTTTTGGATCTGCCAGACCTTGGAAAGCTGAAATTGCAGTTGCAGTAGGAATTGGAAGATTATAATTTGGCACTTGTGTGATAAGAAGTCTGATATCTATAAAGTATGAAGTCCCAGTAAAAGAAGTATACAAGCAGTTGCAAAATTATTCATTAGAAGGCTTCCCAAGTTCTCAGCTGCTTCTGAAGGCAGCAATGAAAAAGGAGGAGGATAAAAAAGGTCATTTTTTGAAAACTAAAGCAGAGCATTATTATTCTTTAATGTTGTTTAGTCATATCTTTAGTGAAAGCTGTAGTTTGAATTTTGCTCAAACTTCCAAGTTTCGTTTTCTGGCTTTTATCTTCAGAGACAGCTCCGTCAATTCTTGGAGAAGGTAAACTGGCTGCCTTGATCTTACAGATGTCTGTATGCACTTAAGAAAATTCTGAGCTGGGAAGCTTTACTGATTAGAAGAAGCTTGTTAAACGTCCTCATGAACCACAAGAACTGCATGGTCTTTTGATGAAGCCGGCTTGAAAGGCTACAGGTTTTTTTCCTTTGTATATGCAATGGAAGCTGTCCCAGGAATTCTTCCCAGACACTCAGAGGGGGCTGCAGCAGTGGCTATGGCTTTTACACTCTTATCCTGAAGTCAGGTATCATCCAGTGGCTCTTCATGTCGGGTTAAAGTCTAAAATAACTTGTCAATCTTCGGTTTAACTTGTGTATTTTTGAAGGGATTTCATACCTATTTAGGAAGAAAAATCTGAGATTTATTTCCAAATTGTAGGGCCAAGCCAAGTACGGTAGTCAGGCAAACGTGTGCATGTAACAATGTGCCATTATCTTAAGAGTGGAAATCTGCGTTCAGGTGAAAGAGCTAAAAAGGAACACCACAGTGTATCTTTGCTATTTCTTGGGGCAGGTTACAGCAATAGATAACGGTGTAGGTTTACTTACTGTTGCATTCTTTCCTGCTAAATAAGTGTAAGAATCCTGGATCATAAATGAACTAAGTTAAAGTTTGTCTTCTCTTGTATTAAAATGCGAGAAAACATGTTATAAATATTTAGGGGGAAAATGTGGATAGAGAATGTCTTTTTTTAAAAAAAAAAAGCAAATTGTATTTGTCCAAACTTGGTGACTTTTTGAATGTCTGTTGATTGTGATTTTGTATTTTTTACACTAGAGGGAGCAAAACACACAGACCATCAACATTCACAAAGTAAATATTTAATATTTTCTTTTCAAAATGCTGCTATTAAAACTTTTTGCTGGCAAACAGTCTTTTCTGCTTCTGCTATTTGTAGTCCATCTAAAGTAGCTTTCTCAGGCGCCCTTGCTGCAAGTGTTGCCTTTTGGGAATGTTTATTTCTAGCTAGAGCTAGTACATGGAACAACAACTCCGGATTTTCTGCCTGTGTCTAATTGCTAGCATCAGGTGAGTTAACTTTATTTACACTGTGTTTTGTTTAGCTGTTGATTGCTCTTTATCAACAAAAACAGTGAAGGGATCAACTCCCTCCACCCGCTGGCAGCCCAGGATACAAGTAGCTTTCTTCCTGAAGATTATGTCATTGTTCTGTTTGCAGAGCTCACAAAAGTTTCGTAATAACACTTTCGGTTAGTTTAAATTGGGAGGCACCGTAGGGAGAGGAGGAAGTTGTGAGGAAATATATGCCTTCTTTTTCTAGGGCTCATTTTAAAAGTCATTAAGGATTATGAGTATTTCTAAAGCACTGCTTCTTCAGGTTTTCTCTTTAACACTTTTGTATGTAACATTTTATAATTAATTAAAACTTAATATAATTTTACATTGTGAAGCAAACATCTTGTAAAAAGGAAAAAAAGGAGGCCAGATTTATTTAACCCAGGTTGTTTATTGACAGTAATTCTGATGTTTAATGCTATCATCAAACTCTATTCTCAGCTGTTTCATTGAAAATTAGTATTATAACAGCAAAGAAATGTAAGGAAGTAGTGAAAAGGGAAGAAATCACAAGGAGTTACGCAGAAGAGAGCAGATGTCCTGGGGTTTGGACAGTCCCTATCGAGGTGCTGTGCAGCAGTGTGTCCTCTCAGGCAGAACGTTAATGCACAGGCAAAGAAACCAGGTGAGCTTTCTACCAGCATCTGATGTGCGGCCATTAAAGCAGTAGGGTAGAGGCAACTGGACATAAAAATTTAACTGCCCAAATCTACAAAAAAAGTAGCCTAATCATTTTGCGACAGAATCTATGTAACTCCTCTGTTTGCAATAACAGGTAACTGCCCTTAAGAGTCCAGAAGGTTTCTTCAACAGTGTTTTGCTGCTTCCTAATCATTAAGCTGCTCCATGACAGGTAAATATGGCTTGGTTTTGGATTTGTAGCATATTTCTGTAAGTATAATTCTACTGTGAATGATTTTCCCCCTCTCTCCCAAGTTCCTATGTTAAAGCCAGATTAAATAATCGGAATTAGTGGTTCCCAGGATGAGAAAAGCCAACATGCCAGGCTTTTTGTTCTGCTTCATGTTTATTTATTCTCACAGTATTCTTCCATGGGTGCTTGTGCTGGTCATAGAAACAAATCATTAAGTGGCATAAAAGCTCTAGGTAATGATACTGTAGGTAGATTAAAATGTATACACCAATATTATGGGTTTTTTTTCTGTTTTCAGAAGATCTGGAATGGAATGAAAACTGTTAAAAATACTTCTTATCCAAATACGCAGTAAGAGAACTGAACAGTGTTGTTACTGAATTAGTTGATTTAGTTTATTTAGGAAAGGCTGTGGGAACTGGGGCTGTTCAGTCAAGAGGAGACTGAGGGGGGATCTCATTAATATTTATAAGTATCTAAATGGTGGGTGTCAGGAGGTTGGGGCATCCCTTTTTTCTGTTGTAGCTAGCAACAGGACAAGGGGCAATGGGATGAAGCTGGAACATAAAAAGTTCCGTTTAAACATAAGAACAAACTATTTCACTGTGAGGGTGATGGAGCAGTGGCACAGGCTGCCCGGGGAGGGTGTGGAGTCTCCTTCCTTGGAGGTCTTCAAGACCTGCCTGGACAAATTCCTACGTGACCTGACCTAGGTGGACCTGCTTCTGCAGGGGGGTTGGACTAAGATAACCTTTTAGAGGTCCCTTCCAACCCCTACCATTCTGTGATTCTATCAGAGACTATATCTGTCAACCAGAAAATACACCCAAAAAACTCCAAATAAAACTGAATTTGGCAAACAACTGTACAACAGTCACTATTTTACAAGTCCTTATTTCTAGGCACGGAAAAGGAGGCTGCATAGAAAATGAGAGCACAATTCTCATTTTAGAGTCAGAATTTTAAAAAAAAAAAAGAAGTCAAAGACAATAGCAGCAGCACATAGTCACCTGACACCTCCTCCAGAGCTTCATATGCCAGAGACCCTGTTTATGCTGACGTCTTATTACTGCAATTGCTCAAACTGTCAAGTCTTTCATGCTTAATGTAAGCTACTTGCATAAAAACAAACCATTAGCATTGTAACACCTCAGCAATAACAAATTTTCGCTTTGAAAACTCTGTTTTTGTTTCATATTTAATCATTCAGTCTTTTCATTAATCTTAGTTAGTGTGACACTATCTTCTGTGTCCAAGGCCAGTGGAGTTGACAGTGATGTATTCAGTCACTCCTGGGGGGAGGTGTAGTCAGTGAACCACACGCGTCTGTTGTATTGCCTGTCTTTCTAAAAATTAGTTTTGAAGACAGTCTGAAGTTCATCATAGTTCCTGTGGTCAACTGTCTCTTTAGCGCTAGCCACATGTGTACACTTACCAGATAAAGAACAAACGGCCTTGGAAAGCCAGAAAAGTTTCAACGCTGAAGACGAGCCAGCCACTCAAGTGCACATAATCAAATTACCAGTCTCCTTTCTGATTCTTCATGGAATCTGTCCTAAAATGAAGCCAGAGGCTGTATGGCTGTAAGTTTAGGTGACCACTTTTTAATTTGAATGCAAATGATGTAAACCAGTTCTAGAGCAAGACAAAGGCTTAGTGCTGCTGCAACTGACATTCACTTAGTTTTGGTAAAGATAGAATTGGTGATCAACCATTTGGTTTGAAGGATTGAGGGAAATCTGTGTCCTAAAAGATGCTAAGAAAAAAACCTAGAAAAAAGACAAACTGGGATCACATGACCACGTTGTAACTGTGTGACAAGTCATGAATGCTGCCCATAGCTGACAGCACAGGTGAAATCCTCTTTAAAGCATGTATGTTAAGCCTGCAACAAAAAACATTAGCTGAGCTGGCCCCATACTTGATTTGGGCATGCAGAACTGATCAATAGATTATTCTGCATACGTGATGTGGGCATAGACAGATATGTATGTGTGTGTGTGTTTGTATGGTATTATGAAGGTACCACATGATGTTCGTTGAAGATCCTTACAGAAAAATGCTCTTCCACTGCTTACATTCAGTTTTACGTAGTATTGCTTACCCTACTGCTTGGTCTTTGTTTTTGTCACAAATCTAAAACAGCATGGTATGAGCTGCTGTGAAGAAAGTTAACTCAGTTCCAGACAGACTCAGTACACAAAATTTATCTATTTGGTTTCATCTTGCATCAACCCCAAAGGTCTTGATACGATAAATTTTCAACCCCAAAGGTCTTGATACGATAAATTTATCTTTAGGGCAGAAGTCCTCCAGACTCTTGCCAGAATAGTCATTAGTGCTGTAGTCAGAGCAATCCCATGGGACATGGGAGGTTCAAGGTAAAAGCCCCACTTTGTGTTTGACACAGGAACTTTATCTGAATCCTCTATGTCATGTTTTCATCATGTGTACACTGAACCTGGTCTCCTCCACCTCTGTTACCTCTACCATCCATCCTGTAAATAGGAAGCCTTCTATAAAAAGCCTTGTTGAAAGGAATATGCTTCAATGAACAATTAAAATTGTTACAAAAATAGCTTAATAATTTTATCAAAAAGTTTCTCGTCAGTACAATTACTTATCTCAGTCTTTTATCTACCCATAAATCTTGACTCTACCTAATCTCTACTCTGTCCTGTAGATGTGAGGCACAGTATAAAGCATTTTTTATAAAACAAATACTGACCCTAACCTATTTTAGTGCTATATGGACTGCTGGTACTGGCTTTTCGCAGTATACAATTGCCATGGGTTTGTGTGGAGCCGTTTCTGATGATGAGGAAGGGGCTGTAACACTGGCTCCTCTAAGAAGTTGCTCAAAACTCTCCTCAGCTCTGAGCCAGACCTACTTCTGGAGCTGAGCCAACTGGGCAACTCCACGATCCCTTTTTATGAACAAGCCAGAAGAAGAGGGTGGTTCTTGTTTTTCCTTCTTTTCTGTCTGGTAGTGGAAGAAGCGACCATGTGGACCCCAAGGTCAAGTGAGGGAAGAGAGGAGGAGATGTACTGGAGCAGATACTCCCCTGCATCTGTGGGGAAATGGCAGCTGTCCTCCTGCATCCTGTGGAGAAGAGTGGTGAAGCAGAGATTTGTTGGCAGTTCATATAGACCCCACACTAGGGGTGGTGACTGCCCAGAGGAGGCCATGAATTTGTGGGACGGCAGCACTGCAGCAGAAGGTGCCTGGAATGCTGCTGGCCACAAAGGAGTCCCACACTGGAGGAGCTTGTGAGCAGAAGCTGTAGCTCTTGGGAAGAACTCATGCTGGAGAGGTTCATTAGAGACTGTATCCCAGGGGAGCCATTGAGGGGAGAGGAGGTATAGATATCGGGAGCAGTGAGCTGGGCCCGGGAAGAAAGGAGGGATGGGGGAGATCTTAAAGTGCTGGTTGTATATTTTCTCATCATCCTGCTGTCTTTGCTTTTCCTATCTGTTCTCTTTCTTGTAGGTATAAATAGGAATAAACTTTCCTTATTTTCCCCTCAGAGTCAAGTAGTAGAGTCATGTTTTGCCCGGAACCGTAATTGGCAGTGAGCCCTCCCTGCCCTTGTCTTAACTCACAACAACATAGGTTAGCTTTTCTCCTCCTATCTCACTGGGACATTATCCTAAGAAGGGTGGGGGTGGATGGGGGGCAGAGAGCAAGAGGCTGTCATGGTGCTTCGTTGACAGCTAGGCCTAAACCGTGACAACCATCTAAACCAGTGTACCATGACAGGATTGAAATAAATATAAGTTGTACTGTGCATTTGGGAACGCATTTGGGAACTAACAAAACAAATAATTAGTGCATGTAGTTAAAGACTTTAAATTCCTCTGTGTTTAAAGCTATGGGGTTTCATCATTCTCTGCTGCTTCTTTTAGAAACTGTATTTACATTTCATGTGCTGATTGAAATATGAATGTTTCTATGAAAATGCATTTTATACTGCTAAATCTCTAGGCAAAAAAGATGACAGCCTGCTGGATATGTTTCCCAAAATGTATGTTAAAGTAGTAAAATGAGAAAAAAAAACCCAACAAACCCTTATTTTGGAAAAGTAGAGGCACTATTAATCAAAGGATAGCACTAAATTAGCACAATGGCCTCTAAGGGATTTGAGTACTTCATTCTGATGGATGAGCCACTCATTTAGAACAAATATATTGTGAAGATGTAGAATTATGGTTGGCATAATTTTTCTTGTGGAAAACTTTTCTCATTAAGACCAGCTAATTGTGAAAACAGTGATATTACAAACGGCTTATAGGTCTTTCACAAGCACAATTCATTTTCTCTAAATGAGTGCAACCTTAGTTAAATGGTTCTCCCTCAGGGCTAAGACATAAATGCCGTCGCAGGCTGCATTTTGCCCCAACTTAAGGTTTAAGGTAAAGTTAATGTATTATTACTGAAAAATTGCAGCTATGGACAAATGTTTTTGACAGCAAAAGACTAAACCTAACTCTTTTACTCTGTTAAAGTCGTTTGTTCGCTTGCTTTCAAAGAGCTGTGGAAATGCAAGCACAGAAAACTTGTTCTCACCTAGTTTGTTTAACATAAGTGAATTGTCAATATACTAAAATGCTGAAGACGTCCTAATATCTTTGGAAGATTTATCCTATTACACATTAGACCTCTTTTGTTAATTAATAAGAAGAATTACTGTCATATATAGGGTTGCTGCTCTTGAGTAAACAGAGCTGCTGCTGGACTGCTTCAACACCTGCCAGTGCCACATATCCTCCAGGCCCGATGATGAAGATGGGTCTGGACATAAGGTTGTACATGACTGTGGTCCATCCTCCCTGCATTTCATCCCTTAACATTTTTGACAATCTTTCGCAAGGTGAAAACTGAAAAGTAACTGCCTGCCTGGAGACAGAGATGAAGAGGACTTGGCCCTGCCCTCCATTTTCTGTCTTCCTTTGCGTTCCAGATTTCTTATGTACCTGTTTTTAATGGCCGTTTTCAGGTTTCCCCTTTGTTAATTGTCTATCTTCTCTCTGCTTCGAAAGAGGAAATTAAAACATTAAGGAGATGAACAAAGTGAGCAATTCTTCAGCATTGGACTTTTCCCACTGCACAATATGAAATTAAGAAGGCGCACCAGAAACAGTTTTTCTAGATCCTGCTCTGTACTCCCCAACAAGCCTGCTGAATTAAGCAGTCTTCATTTTTATGACTAATGGTAGGGTATTTGCAACTGCATGAGCTGTATCTGTCATGGTTTAACCCCAGCTGGTAACTAAGCACCACACAACTTCTCTTGCTTACTCCCTCCACCATGCTGGTGCAATGGGGAGGAGAACTGAAAACAAGTAAAACTCCTGGGTTCAGATAAGAACAGTTTAACAATGGAAATAAAATAAATTACAATAACATTAATAATTGTAATGGAAAAGAGAGGTAACAAAAAAAAGAGAGAAAGAAAACCCATGAGAAAAACTCAAGTGATGCCCAATGCAATCACTCCCTGCTGTCTGATGCCTAAGCAGCAATCTACCTCTCCCCACCAACTCCCCCAGTTTGCATACTGGGCCTGAAATCCTACAGTATGGGTCATCCTTTTGGCTACTTCGAGACTGTCCTGGCTGTGCTCCCTCTCAGCTGTTTGTGCACCTCCTTACTGGCAGAGCATGGGAAACTGAAAAGTCCTTTACTTTAGGATAAGTACTACTTAGCAACAACAGAAACATCAGTGTGTTATCAGCGTTATTCTCACACTAAATCAGAAACAGCACTGTACCAGCTACTAGGAAGAAAATTCACTCTTTCCCAGCTGAAGCCAGGACAGTGTCAGGTAAGAAATTTAAAAGAAGCTATTTGACTGGATTTTTTTTTCTTATCAACTTTTAAAAAATGATACAATTATAGACAAATGCAAGTCTGGAAAGATGC
This sequence comes from Urocolius indicus, assembly GCA_013401255.1. Classification (NCBI taxonomy): domain Eukaryota; kingdom Metazoa; phylum Chordata; class Aves; order Coliiformes; family Coliidae; genus Urocolius; species Urocolius indicus. The sequence goes on from WBNH01006953.1 coordinate 18,931, forward strand.
TGATTTCCAGGTAATATATTCAAACAAGCAGTTCCAACAGAACAAATATGTTCAGATAATGTCAAGGTAATTACAATAGTTTGTTATTCAGTAAATATGCCTGCATTCTGCAAAGCAGAACAGATTAATATTTGAATGTTTTTTAGAGTAACACCTCTTTGGATTCTGGAACACTTGTGTGAAGATATAACAATAAGTAAAATCAGCTGTCTTTCACCCAATTTATTACAGTTTGCTATGGTTTAATTCATGCTCTGTAGAAATGAGAGGAAGTTTGTAGGGTTCTTCAACTTTAACTGAAATCACAGAGTGGGCTTACTGCTGATGGTTTCTAAGGATCATATAGATAATAGCAATGTCAATAGGCCTTTGGCAGAGAAAGCTGATAATGTTCAAAGATTATTATGAAAGTTAACTGTTTAGAAGATCATGAGCAGCCCTACGGTGGGACAGAATTAAATCCTGACTTGTGCTCCAAGGAAGATACAGTGACAAAGGATAAATCTCTAGGGCATAAGTATTAAACAACTTTTCCATTAAAAAAGGGTTTATTTTATCAAAAAAGGTCAGTTTGCTGAACCTCAAGCTTCCATGAAATAGAGAAATTTCAGCACTGTTTTTGTAAATGAGTATTCTGGGGCCCAAGATAAACCTGTTAATTAACACATTGTATTTGGTTTGCATGCCAAGGTTTTGGTAGCAGGGAGACTATAGGAGTGAGAAGCTTCTGTGAGAAGCCTCCCCATGTCCAACACAGCCAATGCCAGACAGCTCCTGGACAGACCCAGCTCTGGCTAAGGCCCAGCCCTGCAGCCACAGTAGTAATGTTTCTGAAATAATCTATTTGGGAAGGGGAGCAAAGACTGCTGCAGCCAGAGAGAACACTGAGCATAATGTGAGAGAATATCTCTGCCAGTCACATTGACACACAAGTTGGTGTTGAAGAAGAGAAGAAGGTGTTCCAGGCGCCAGAGCAGAGGTCCTACCACAGCCTGTGGTGTAGCCCATGGT
>WBNH01006955.1:15218-43130 GCA_013401255.1 Urocolius indicus
AAAAAAAAAAAAAAAAAAGAGAGAGAGCTTAAACATTGCTATTTTCAGGACACAGTTCGTATTCCTAATAGATTGCTTTTATTTTTGCATTTAAGAGGATAATTGATATATTTATAATAGATAAGCTGAGGACACCATGTGATGTGTATGTGCTTAAAGTGTGTGTGTTTGCACATACTTATATGTGCATGGCTGGCATGTAAGAAAAGCATTTCATTTCAAAATAACTTAATAAGCAGCAAATATAAATATAAATATAAATATAAATATAAATATAAATATAAATATAAATATAAAGGGATGGCATCCTTGTCTTATCAAGGCATTGTGAGGGTAAAGATATTAGGCATTGCATATCTCAATTAAGGAAGCCGTGTGAATAGCTATCTCACTTTTATTAGTAGATGAATACATAAAACATAGATAATGTGCTTTTGTTCAGTGGTATTAGGGGAGTAGTTTAGATAACAATATCAAGCAGCTGTGAGGACTATCTGTAAATTTGGAAGCTGTTTCTTCTAATGATTTCCCGTTATATACCAAGAACAGATTTTTTTCTTAATTCCATGTATATCAAAATAAAAACAGTGAAGAACAATGTAATCAAAATAGCATATATATCTAGGTTGGAAGATGTCTTCAAAGTAGGTGCATTGTGACTGCATGGAACAGATTTTGATTATGACTAAAACTTTATTAACGAAACATTTTTTCTTTTTTCTTTTTTTTTTGTTTGTTTGTTTGTTTGTTTGTTTTGTTTTGTTTTGTTTTACAGCTTGCAGGCCTGGATTCTATAAAGCATTTGCTGGAAATGTAAAGTGCTCCAAGTGCCCTCCACACAGTTCAACTTATGTAGAAGCAACTTCTGTCTGTCAATGTGAGAAAGGTTACTTCAGAGCTGAGAAGGACCCACCAACTATGGCATGTACCAGTAAGTCTGATGAGTACCACTGTATGCAATTCTCTTCTGCTGTACCTTGTTTATCTACTTTTGTATTTTTAAAAATGAAATGACTGTACATTTTGTGAAGAATTCTGTTCAAATTATCAAAAGAGATTTTAAAAATCAGAATCCAAGCAGCATAATTCTATTTAAGCTAGATATCCTTAAAAATGCTCACATTTCTTAGTTTAGTGACTTCATCTTGTAAGTTTGAGAGCTAATACAAGGTGTGTAATCATTGTCATATAGACAATAAGAGAAATAATAATGTTAGGTTTTAACTACCAGTGTGCCTTTTAAATATTTGAAAGTATGTATGTACAAAACTGAAGTCACATAAAGAAAAAAAAGCTACATATTCTGCTGTCTCGTCAGATTTAAATGAAAATTATAACTAGCATCCCAACACAATCTAATAAAAGCTCAAATCTAAAAAAGACAAGAGAATCATAAAAAGAAAGCAAGAAATAGCCAATCAGAAAGAGATATAATTAAACTCTCTTTCAATGGAAGGTTATTCCCCTTTATACAACTATGGTCATGTAAATTCATTAGATTTTTTTTATATTCTTAAAACTAGAACATCTTGTCATTTTTCACTAGCTTAAATTTGTCATCAAGACAAAACTGATGCTCAGCAATGTAGGGGCAGAAATTTTGAATTAGATTTTAATTACTTTGATCAGTATACATATGTTGTCAAACATAAAGCATAAATTTTCTTTGCAATTAATAAAATGTTTCTCATGCGTTTTCATACATGGTTCCTTACTCTGGTTAATGTATTGATTACCAAGCAACTATTTGTGTTTAACCTCAAAACTAGAAGCAACATCAGCATTTCAAAATCTATCAGTTAAATACTATATTTACATATAAAATCGTATTATTCAATAAAGATTATTAAAATCAGTTTGCAAACTTTTCTAAGATACCTACTTTTCTGTGTACATTCTGTTACATTTCATGCCACAGTCCTGCTAAGAGAATTCTAAAAAAATTAGCATGTTAAATGCATTAAGTATTGTAACAGACCAAGTGTACAAAAAACTTGAGATAAAACCATAAAAACAAAGTACTATTGTAATAACCATCAGAATGTATGGTATGTTTACACTGCATGAGTCAGCATCATGTAAAAATAACTGAGCTCACAGAAATGAGCAACTACTTTTAGCAGAATTGAACTACTTCTTGTTCTCATGCTAGTCTATCCATATGACAGTGGACTACACAAATTGGGAACACACTAGATAATCTGGAGCTGATTTTAAAAGCTGTAGACATTTTGTAATCCTGAGGTCACGACATAGACCAAGACATTCTCCATCCACTAAATGGAGTGATACCCACTAAAAATGGCATTCCTCGGGCCCAAGATACTTAGCAGTAACATGTCTAATCTATCCATAGGGTTTTCAAAGGGGAAAGGTTGGTCCCAGCCTTCAGCTACTTAAGGGACATAGGGTTCAGAGAGGCATCCCAATCTAGTGCACACACTCTGCTGTCAGCTTACTTTGAACTAAGAAACATAGGCCTATCTTTTGGCACAAAATATGTGACGGAAAAAATGGTGTCATTCCAGGCTTCCCACAGGAAAATGCTGATTACAAATAATTCCACTCAAATGAGTACCCCAAGCACAAGCTGTTAAAAACTTAGCCACAGAACTAGTACATATCCCAGGCACTCCTGACAGTTTCATGCTGAGAAGGAATGTTTCATTCATGCATTATGCAGATGTGGTTTCAGATTATTTATAAATCAGTGATTTTTTTATCTCCAGAAGACAGTTCTTCTTTAAAAAAAAAATACTCATACATGGCTTTCTGTTTCCATCATTATCTTTCACTGCAAAATTTTAAGCCTTGCTACCCATTTGTATTGATAAGGTAGAGAGGAGCATGAGAGTCCTGTGCCATCAGGGAGTAGGTTACCTAAAACGCATTTTCCAAAAAAAAAGTAGGATGCTGAAAGCTGCTTTGGCTGAAAACTGTCAGAGAAGACTTGCTGCCAGACCTCTCTTTTGTTGCTGAGGATGTTGGCCAAAGAAACCAATTGAGTGGAGGCAGGGAAGAAATCAACCACAACAGAAATACCAGTGCCTCATCTAATCCCAGCTTGAGAGAAATAATAACTAAAGGAGACAGTGAACTGCATTATAGTTTCTGTCTTACTTCTGATTCAGTGCCACTATGCATTGCCACTCATTCAGCCTAGACTGCAAGATGTCAGTACTTCATTGATTGTAACATCAGAGTTATAGGTACAATGAAGATTATTTCACTAATTACAGCTCCTCAAATGACACCGAGACTCTTGATGGGCAGACGTCATTCTTACCTTCTTGCACATCAGCAGTAATGAAGAGTCTGCAGGCTAAATTATTCCCTATGTGATATCTTTAGCCCCACTGCTTTCAGATTATGCTCTCAGTTATCAAAGTTATATTTCCATCATAAATGCAACCTCATTGCCTTTGGTAGGCCTGTGCAGATGTGGCAAATTTAAACTAAATAAACAAATATACAATTATGGGTAGAAATTTTACATAACCTGAAACCTTTTGCTTTTTTGATGTTCATTTGCAAATATGTATCGTGACATGTGAGGTGTGACATAAGAGATTAGAATTTTTCTTGTGATTTTTTTAAATGAGAGTTGTTCTTGAATTAAACACAGAGTGAATGGTGGATTCCTCTTATAAACTTCTTTATATTCAAATATTTTGAACCAACTGTGTTAATACCTGTTTTATTTGCTTCTCCAAGTCCAGCAAAGCAATATGCCTAAGACAGGTAGATATTTTATTCTCTCTGTTTTTCATTCCTTTATAGAGCATTCCTCACTCCAGAATTTTTTCTCAGTACTGGAAAATTTGCATGTGCAGCATTATGGAAAATAAGGAACTTGATTTAAGAGACTATGAAATTAAGAGTTTAGCTTTAAGCATTCTTTTTTTTTTCAATATGAGCTTCAGAACTAATTTCATTGATTCTGTGAAAGTGCATACTTTCCCATTTTTATTTCATGTAACTATGTTCTCTAAAAGAAGAATGTCCACTTTGCAGAAAAGCACAACTGAAATCTAATTTTAATAAAACAAATGAAAATTACATTAGGATATATATATTGTTAGTCTCTTATCCTTTTTTCATTTGATTGGCACTTGTTATCAATCTCTGCTACTTTCTCCTTATTATATTTCTTTGCCATGTGTGTATACACTGTCAGTGATCTCTGCATACACAGAGAGCAACAAATAGCAGCATATCTAATCTTCTGTCTGATTACTCTGTACATAAAGTCTAACATTTCCCACTATAATGTAATTGGATAAATTGATCCATCCTCTCAAGGTCAAAGGCAGGCATGCTTATATTGTGTGCCTGAGTCTGAATGTATCTCTTTTTTTCTTATGCTTAAAAAACTTTGAACTCAACAAACTTATGCTCTGTTCAATAACCTTTGCCAGAAACTGTATCTTCTTTTTTTAAGAGTAAACATTATATTCCAGCAGCAAAATCAAGCAACATGCTGGAAGCCTTTGACTCTACTGCCTCTATTGTTTTTATATATACTTGTTTGCAATTAATCGTTACACTCAGGCTTAGAGTACTGGTTTGCAGTCCCTGGCTTCCATTATTCCTGATTGCCTCACAGAGAAACAATAAGTGATTCTGAAAAGGAAAAAAAAATGTGATACAGCATTCTTCATCAAGTGACACTACTTATCTATGCTACATCTATGTAGGTATATAAATGTCATGGTTTGACATGACAGCCTTTTCTGGTAAGGGGGAAGGGGCTGTAAAGATGGCGCCTGTAAGAAGATGTTTGCAACTCTCCCCAGCTCTGAGCCAGACCCACGTCTGGGGCTGAGCCAATTAGACGCCTCCACGATCACTTTTTAAGAAGAAGCCGGAAGAGGAGGTTGCTTTTCCTCCATCTTTTTCCTGCTTCTTTTTTCTTCTGTCCCTTCTTCTTCTGGCTGGTGGTGGTGCAGGGAGTAGGAACAATGAGAGAAACAGCCATGCGGACTCCAAGGCCAGTGATGAAAGAGAGGAGGAGGTGTACCAGAGCAGAGACTCCCCTGCATTCTGTGGAGAGAATTGGAGAAGCTGAGATATTCACCAAGGACTGTGTCCCGAGAGAGGGACCCCGTATCGGTAGAAGAAACTGCAATTGTGATGAAGAATGCATGCCAGAGATATTTACCAAGGACTCTGTCCCGAGAGAGGGAACCCATATCGGCAGAAGCCGCAGCTGCTGGGAGCAACCCATGCCAGAGAAGTTTGCTAAGGACTTTGTGCCGGGGGAGGAACCCCGTGTTGGAGCAGGGGAAGAATGCCAGGAGTCATCCTCATCTGAGAAGACAGAAGCGGCAGAGCCCATCTGTGAGAGACTGACCACATCCCCCATTCCCTGCCCCCCTGAGCCGTTGTGGGGGGAGGAGGTAGAGATATCGGGAGCAGTGAGCTGGGCCCGGGAAGAAAGGAGGGATGGGGGAGGGAGATCTTAAAGTGCTGGTTGTAATTTTCTCATCATCCTACTCCCTTTTGCTTTTATTCCGTTCTGTTTCTTGTAGAATAAACTTTCCTACTTTCCTCTCTAAGTCGAGTACTGGAGTTTGTTTTGCCCGGAACTGTAATTGGCAGTAAGCCTTCCCTGTCCTTGTTTTAATCCACAACAACCTTGCTTATCTTTTTACTCCCATTTCGCTGGGGCCTCCGCCATCCTAACGAGGGTGGGGGTGAATGGGATCACTGAGCAAGGGACTGTCGTGGTGCTGCTGTGCTAGCTGGGCCAAACCACGACAATAAAAAAAGTAATTTTAACTCAAGAGGCACAGCCAGATGCTGATTCTGCATATTCTGGGGGTTGGACTAGATGATCTTTTGAGGTCCCTTCCATCCCTTGAGATTCTGTGATTCTCAAAAGATGATGGTTGATTTTTGCCCTTCCTCTGTAAATTCAGTAGTCAAATAGTACACACTTCTACGAGTGCAATAGTTGGTTCGTTCTGTAGTGTTTAAAATACTGCACTGTCCTCACTAGACTTCTGCAGTGTTGGCTTTGCTCCTCCATCCTTTCATAAAGGGCAAAATGCACTTCACCTTCACAGAGGGAGAGGATACACAAAGCAATATGAGGTGCAGAGCACTGCAGGAGGCATAAATTTAGCTCTGCTGCTTTTGGAGTGGACTTGCTTCTCCATAAGACATCAATGCCAGTCTACTCCACAGAGAGTGTGGAAAAGCTTCTTACATTATAATTTGTAAATGAAGCAAAAGACATTTCTCACACTTGTGCTGTGTTTCATCCGAGAAGCAGAGGAGCTGCTTTTGTTTTTTTAGTGCTTATTCATCTGAACTGTGTTTTACTCTTTTATATAAAATCCAATGTCATGAATTTTGCTGTGAGGAAAAGATCCATAATTTTCACCAATATATTTGTTTTCCTTAAAAATCAATACAAGGAAATCCCTGGGAGCTTTTCACACAGATGTCTGCAGAAGGGTTATTGCTGCCAAGTTTTTCCAATGTGTCAAATAATCTATGTATAATTTATGAATGATAACAAAGCAATCAGGGCACATTCATAAAAGCCCAATGACACATAATTTAGCTGAATCTGAGGATTAGAATTAATTGTTTCTCTTTGTTCCAAGTCCTAAATCTTAGTAAATGATTCACTGTATGTCATTACAGCTTAATATTTGCATGAAATCACAGTTTAACTGGCATAATTTAACAGCAATTAAAAACCTATTTAATCGTCATGCAAATTGGCATGAGGGGCCTTGAGTTTGAAGTATGTCTGAATTTTTTTTCAGTATTTGCAGGCAGACAGTTATATACTTTCAGACACTTCTAACAGGATTGATAATGTTCTCTCTATTCATTGAAATATGAATGTACAATAATTCACATTTTCTCTTACAATTAAGGATTAAGTCCCAAATCATGAATATAACAACCTTCGCTCTTTAGTGCAAATAAAAAATAAATTTTTACAAAAGTGCATTTTATTTACTCTACTGATTCTTCTACTGATGCCATCAACATATATAGTAAAAAAAAAAAATCTGATACAGAAGCAAAAATGAAGCCAGACAAAATTTCTCCGTTGCCTGGATTCACGCTGATTCCTATGTTGGTGTGACAAAGTTGACAAAGTAACATAAAAAAACCCTGAGCTTTGATGACCTATTGTTATAATATCTGTAGTTTATGCAAGATTAAATTCAAGCCAGTTTTAAAACATTGGCTCCAATCCTTCAAGCAATTACACACATGCTTAGTTTTAAGTGCATAAGTATTACCAATTATTTCAAGGGGATTACTGATCCGCTTAAAGTTATCCACATATGTAGGTGCGATTATGTCTCATACTCCATATTTGTAAAACTCCTCAATGGTTTTAACAGTTGGAATTTGCTAAGACCAGCCATTATTTAATTCTCACAGCATGTTTTTAGAGGAAACATAGTTATTTCTGTCTTCTGCACTAAATAATAAGAACTAAAGCTGAAGTAATCTGTGCTAGATTTAGCTTTCTTCCAATTTGAGGACTGTTTTCCAGAGTAGCTAGAACTATCAACTCCATAGTAATTTTATAAGAAGTTATTAAATCTGAGATACCCCAAGGTTGTAGGGGGTTTTGGACCACATCAGCATCTTCAAGGGTGTACCTTGTCCTGGTTTTCCACACCACTTGAAAATGATGTAACAATATAATTAGCCTTTGTTAACAAGTTTCATTTATAAATACATATCACAGTATTTCAAATGCTTTAGTGTTAGAGTTATCACAAGGTCATAGTCAAAGACAAGGAAGAAAATACTAAAAATATTCTCTGTGACTGTAAAAATTGAAAATTACAAATATAATCGTCATCTGGCGTGTTCCAGAAATATCTATCTTCAGTAGAAATGAGCCAATACCATTCAGCTAAATGATTCCTTGACACACTGAAAAATAACTTGTCTTTTCCATCTGGGGCTTTTTGGCTGCTGACTATGAGCTCTGCACAGATAGATATACAAATAAATACACATTCAAAATATTTAAAACTTTCTTGTCCACTAAAAAAATGCAGTCATGTAAAAACTCCAAATATTTTAATTATCAAGTGCTTGAAATCCAGTGGCTAAATCATCATTTTCTTTGATTGTAAAAATGCTTTTAACGAAAACATGGAAACTTTTTTCACTTTACAAGCATTCTAGCTTTTATACCCACATGTATGCCACACAACTAAACAAATAACATCACTTTAAAATTGGAAATATTGGTGGATAATGACTTTTTCCTGCAACTACTATGCCTTTACTCCTTCATTAAAGCTAGTATTCATTCTTCCTACTATGTGTTGGTACAATCGTATAGATTTTATTACTACTATATTAGTTTATATTTAAAATGTAAGATGTAATGTTTTCTGTTATAGTCCTTAGTATGCAGGGTCAAGGATTATCAATTTGAATCAATGGATTTTTTTCAGTTTTAGGTGCATATTTCAGAACAACTCATGGGCTGGATTTTCTAAATCATAGGTAAAAATTTAAAAATTGAATCAGTGTATCAGCACTGTAATAACTTTAGATGTTAAGGAAAAAGAAATATTGTAATTGAATTACTAGACAAAACGTAGTTGTTGGTTTGTTGGTTTTTGGGGTTTTTTTCTCTGAAATCTGAGATCCTGATCTATGTGTGCAGTGTTAGGAAGAGCTTTTTTATTGTGGTTTTTTTTCCCTCATGCAAAGTTGTGACCATTTATCTGACCATCATTTGGGCACAAGGTCTCAGCCTCATGCTACAGGTTGTAGAACTAGTATTTACAAGAATGTTGATCACTATTTTTGTTTGCTTGTTTTGTTTTCTCATAATGTTAAAGTTTTTATAAAGGACATTATGCTATTTTAATTATCTGACTCTCAGATTTACTGCATCACTCATTTTTTTTGGTGAAATACATTCCATATAAGAATTAGATTATGTCATTTGTAAATGTTTCACATGGCCTTTCAGTCTGCTTAAGAGACTGTGAAGTAATAAAGAGCTCACTGAAAGTCTGAAATGTCTCAATCAGAACTTTATACTTAAGTCTTGCTGGCAGCTTGTATAAATCACAAAAAGCTGCAAAGCATCTGAAAGTTTTCAAAATTCTACTAACCATTGGTGAAGCAATCCATGTGCACTGTGATTTTATGTTGAGGGCTGGGAATATAATGCTTACTCAGCTCATTTATCTCAAAAAGAGATCATGAGTTGAGTTTACCACAGTCATATAAATTAAAATCTGGAGTATAAGGCCTTGTATATTGCCAAATCTGTGTTTCTTACAATTTTTTTATGGGCATATTTTCAGACTATATACAAACTGTTTTGAAAACCATGTGTCTGTAAGGACTTGGTTGAAATATGTTAAGTGGAAGAAAAATATACTAACAAATGGAAATAAGGCTATTCAGATTTCATTTAACAATTTATGCTTTTCCTTCACCACTTCACTAATTACTACTTGAAAAATCACCAGGTGGTAAAGTTCTTCCATCAAACTGTGGAAGCTGATCTAAAAAACCTCAGGTGACTTACGTGTGATCCTACACAGTACGTCATCATTAGAACTTAAAAGTTTGTTGGACGTACTTTGACTATTGTGAGACCCATGGGAAACAGGTCACTTGTGGTTAATCTGGCAGTATACAGAGAGCTTTACCACCTACTTGCTAGCTGAGAGCTTCCCTATACTCAGTCTACTGCTTCTGCTATCTTTGCATCCCTCCCCATGGTCTCAAAGAATTATTTTTTCTCCTACTTTGCAGTCTTCCATTTAGACCTTTCCCTCACAAGACTGATGTCTTCACTATTTTACTGATGCTGATGAGGTGCCAGGTTGGAAAGAAAAAACACTTGTAAACTGTCTCTTGTGGCTGATAGTCTTGGCCTATTGCCACATAACTGTTAATGAACCGTAGTAAAAAAATCCCTGGGGATAAGCAGTGAAGGATAGGAAAAAAATCTGGGGCTGCAGAACTAGTACAAACAATTTTACCTCTTGTAGTTATTCCAAAGCTGTAATTTATTTATTATTTAATTTGACTTTTATAAAACTTCGAAGATTATCAGAAAAGCCTACATTACTAGACATAAAATAAGGAAATAAATTTTATGGTTAAAGGTCTACCCCAGTATTCAACAAGAGATATTTAGTTCAAATTTGTGTTATCAAATCTAGGTTTGACATTCCCAAATCATTTTTATGTTGCCTTAAATTATTTCTGAATTAATTCTAATTTATTTAAATTATTCAGCTTTTTATAATCTCATTCATTTATTATTCCTGTTTCATTTTCAAGGATTGTTAAGTATGGGGATACTTTTTAATTTTTACATTGAAGTTATTATTAAAACATAACTCTTTTAGTTTCTATTTTCAAGTAATTTCCTTAAGATTAGTGCATTTTATTCATTTATTTCTTTTCTCCAGAGTGGACAACTGTCACTTAACAGACTTTCTCTTGCTTTTCTGCAGGGCCACCTTCTGCTCCAAGAAATGTGATTTTTAACATTAATGAAACAGCTCTCATGTTGGAATGGAGCCCCCCAAGTGATACTGGGGGAAGAAAAGATCTCACTTACAGCGTCATCTGTAAGAAATGTGGATTGGATGCCAGCCAGTGTGAGATTTGTGGGGGAGGTATGCGTTTCATACCCAGGCACACAGGTCTCATCAATTCCTCTGTGACAGTGCTTGACTTTGTGTCTCATGTAAACTACACTTTTGAAATAGAAGCCACGAATGGAGTCTCAGAGCTGAGTTTCTCCCCCAAGCAGTTCACAGCTATCACCGTTACCACAGACCAAGATGGTAAGTCCCAGCATTGCATGTCTGTTACTATGCCCCTGTCATCTATGCACTGGGAAGGGGACAATATTGTTTCTTAGGAGGCTGGGTCAGCAAGTTAAGATGTTTTGCACATTGCTAAATGTTTTTAAGTGCTTTTGGTGAGGACTGCCAGCTTCTGCTGATGAGGGCATTAAATGCTTTTGTCAGTTGGCCCTTGGCCCCATTACACAGGACACAAAACCATAAATTTCTGTTTAAAATTAAGTACAAGCTTTCTCAATCTAAGACTAAATGTATCAGTGGTTCATGCAGAATTGGACTTTATGGTGCTTTTAGAAGTCTTCCTTTGTTATTTCATTTTTGAAAGTGTAGAACACCATGGGTCATCTATTATAATTTCACAATTCAAAGCTATAATGAAAGTGAACCAACTTCCTTTAGTATCCTTGTTTCATAGTGTTAATACAGCATGCTTCACTATAAGATATTTCAATATCTGGATGAACTATTTCCCTAGGTGAAGTATCCTAAGAATTTTTTTTATTTCTTTAATTGTCCACTTTGCATTTTTGCTTTTAAACTTTTTCTTCCCTCCATTTCAGTTGAAATTCAGGTCCTAGGTCAACCTTTAATGAGAAATATGGGAAACTAAGGGAGGTCTATATTTTTTGTTTATTTCTGCAACTATTTCCTTTTCCATCTTTAGAAATGCTTATTAATGCCAGGAAAGAGCATCATAAGTTACAAACAAAGCAATCTATATTGCAGTGTTCTATTCTGCTTGTGTTATTGTAGATGAGAAGGTTATTTCAAAATTATCCCTTGCTGACATTTGTTCCAGAAATGTTTTTCACCTATTGTGCAGTGACATAGCAACTGTAGCCAAATTGTTTAATGTAGAACCAGAACCAAACTGGGAAAACTACCATTTCTACTAGAAGACCTTTGATAATGTGCAAGGATTTAGTAAAATTGCTAATGTTCAGGAGGATCCTGTTACGTTCCACAAAAAAAATCTGCTTACTTGTGTATCTGGGACAAGTAGTTTTGTTGATGAGTAAGTAATGACTTGCTTGCCTTTGGGCATACAAAAATTAACAGCTTGCTGTGATGATGATGATGATAATGACAATGATGGTAATACTAATAATGTTCATGAAAATGGATTAGAAAAAGCATGAAAACTACTCACTCACCATTCATATGATGATGGTAACAGAAAAGCTAATTATATAAGGTGCCTAATGAGATATGCCTTAAGCTCTTAGGCTATGTACATGTTGCAAACGTGTACCTCTCTTTTCCTTTTTCATTAAAGGAAAAACATGGTGCCAGAAACTACCCCTATGTATACTTATTTTTACTTATTTTGTTATATGGTACTAAATGCAAGTCCCCAAGCATACACAGGTGGAGGTCACCAGAGATACAGTTTATTTTTAAAGTGGCTAACAGCTGTGTGAACACAGATCTTGATATGTATTTAAGTGGTGGACTTTTTTAAAAGAATGCTTTCGCTGTTGTCTGTTTGTGGTTTAAGGATATAGATTTTCACTGCAGTTTACTCAAAACAGGTAAAAGACCAATGTTTTGATAATTTGTGACATGCTGACAGTAAACTCTAAAGTGCAGACTGCTTGTATTCCCCATAACCCTTATATAAAAATTCTGTTGCAATAGCTTCAGAGAATTTAAGACCAGATTTCTAGAGTATCTGTTAGTTTATTTGTACATAAAAAGACAGCTTTGCATGAGAAAGCATTATAATAAACTAAGTGGAGGTACCTATAAAATGTAGTTATAAAACCTTTTTGGTAGACTTAGAAACTGTGTACTTGCGTGAAATCGTAAGCATGGTAACTATAAATTTAAAAATAAAGAGAAAATTATAATGTCATATGACACATCGAAGAAAATTAATGGAGTTTTCTTTGTTGGAAATTATTGAGGATAACAAACACTTCGTAAGTTACTTCTAGTCATAAATAAGTGATCAAGAGAAAGCTGAGACATCTAACTTCAGAAAAGGAAGCTAAGGACCTAAAGCAGAACATTGCAGAGATTTTATTAATGTCTATAAATCACATTGTAGTTTTCAGATAAAAGGATTAGTGACATTTAAAAAAAAAATTTATACTTAACCAGCTATTAAACAATTTATAGTTTTGCTTTTACCATTTCTATAAAAAATAGTAAGCAATCGTAATTATATTGTATTTATTTTTTCATCTATACAGCCAATCAGTAAACTCATTGTTACAATCTTTCATTATAATCTTAATTATACTGAATGAACATTACATATTGCATAAAGTTTCAGGTTTCTGCACATCTTCATATAAAACAAAAATCCAAGATCATATACATTATGTGACAACAAATCAAAAATACATTACCAAGACCGTATTTCCAGAAGTCCAAACATATTGGTTTGAAACATTTAGGAAAGATCTAGATCTATAGTAAATTGTACCTACACAATATCTGCAATATATGTACATATTTATCCCATGTTCATATCAACTTTTTATAGGTGACCTTTTCATACATAACTGTTTTAATGCTTTTGGTATACACGTTGCAGTAAGCACTAGACCTCTTTATAAAGATATAAACTATTTTATTTGCTTTTCATACATTTGTTACAAATATAGAACAATATTTTCAATTGTTGTAAATTACAGAATGGTATCGCAGAGTGGCAGGAATTGGAAGGGACCTTTAGAGTCCAACTTCCCTGCTAAAGCAGGTCCGCCTAGATGAGGTCACACGGGAAAGTATCCAGGTGGCTCTTGAAAACCTCCAGAGAAGAAAACTCCACATCCTCCCTGGGGAGCCTGTGCCAGGGAAATAGTTTTTCACAGTGAAATAGTCAAGCACTGTAAAGAAGTGTGAACCCATTAGCCAACATGAGTTTGATAACAGAAAAAAAATATTTCACAGATACTATGTTTTCTCAAAAAAAGTGTGAAAAAGGGACTACTTAGAGTTCCCAAGCTGTTGGTTGGGCCTGCAAGTTGAAAAGCAAGGTTCAGCTGCCAAGGCTTGCTTACTGGACTAGAAATGCAAGCTGACCAGCCACTTAACTTGTCTATTGACTAGTTGGTAAAGAAAGAATATCTATATTTCCTGTATGGTCACAGCAAGTGTGGCAAACAAGGATGGGGTAGGGATATGTTAGGAAGCATAGACATTGCAGATAAAGAGATGAAGGAAGTGAGCTATGTAAACTCTTGTGGAGCTTTGTTTCAAAATATTGTGATACCAAAATAATCCCTACTTGAAATTCAGATAAATGGACAGGTAAACACAATGAAATTCTGCTCAGAAAAGCACTTAAGAAAAGTCTCTGTTCAAGGAAGAGAATTGGCACATATTAAGTCCATTCCCAAATCACTGGTAAAACAATCTGTAAACAATTGAAAGGCAAAACATGTTTTCAAAAAAAGCCTAATCAAAAAATATCTAACAGTATTGTTGTTCAGAAAAGTGTTTAACAGTACTGTTGTTCTAAAAAGTGTTTGGATGCCTTTTATTTATCGGAGCTAGAAAGTTTTATACAGCAGTAAATATGCTGAGTGTGAAGTAATTGTACTCAATTGGCTTTAAGTCATTGTGTGAAGAAGCAGAGAATTATATGCTGAATTGTAATTTATGTTCCTCTCTCGACTAATGGAAGAGACCCCTCACTATATAGTTTTCTTAGCATGCCTTAGAGTCTACATTACCTAAAGAACATTCAGAAGTACTTGAGGTTTATCATGCATAACTAAAGTGGTAAATAATGAATTATTAACCAAAACAGATATTAAAATAATAGTTCCTGTTTCCAAATAATAGTCCACATGCACATAAGCTCAATGAGCATTCATATTTTCTCTTCCTTGAGAACAGTATGTTTTTTAACAAAACACTATGCAGAGTGGGAGCAGACTCATGAGATATGCTGAGTACATGATCATATAGACAGATAATGGCCTGCTCCATTTCAGTCCACCATTTCAGCTGCATCACTGAGGACAGCATTCCATAGCTGTAGTATTTCTCTGACTGAACAGTTTCCTCATTGTCCTGTCTGCATCTTCATCGCATCACATCTCTGATGTGGGACTCCATGCTGGCAGCCCCCAGCTCAACTTTTGCCTGCAAATCCCACAGGAGCAATCTCTTCTAAAATCACAGTCCAGCCATAGGTTGCTTCATGGGCATTGTTCCATTCATGGGCTCTTTCCATATGTCTTTCCTGCCTTGGTGGAAAGTTTGCCCTAGGGAAATACTCCATCTGCAATCCCATCCTGGAAATCTCAATGTCTTCCTCCTGTATTCTGCAGTTTATGAGTGACTCTAGTCTCCATGACATCAAAGAACTGATACCAGTGGACAAATCTTGAGGCATGAGACACTTCCTGGGCAAACGTCCTATCTCTGTATCAAAAATCTGTCAAGTTTTGCTGTATTTGGCTAATATTGGCAAACTATAACTAGCTGAACTTTTTAGGCAGACTCTGAAACTGCAAATCTGCCAGGATTCCTCTGTCTAATACATTTTATTTTATGTGAGCCATTTGTAGATATAACCTAGGTGATGTTTCCTAATCTAATGGTAAAACCTTGCCAATGTGTGACAGGAATTGCTTTTTGCCTAATTCCTTTTTCCAAATAAGTTAAGGCCAATTCATTGTTTCTAGTCCAAGTGGCTCTTCAGACATATGTGTGTGGTTGGTCTGTAGAAAAAGCAACCTCTTCTCACTCTCTTAGACCTGTGGAAACTGAGGAACACATGGAAGGATTTCAGCATCTCTTACCAGGAACAAATATGACTGTATCAGCATGAATTAATTGTATATAGAATTATATTAACAATGCAGATGATGCAAGTTTTTAAGGGCCTCATTCAGCTCTCAGAAAAGTGTCTCAGTGGCACTACCAGGACAGTTTATCAGGATTAATCCTTCTGGCTGATGATAGTATAGTATCAGGATGTTTGCTGGATGGCAGGGGAGTTCTCTGTTCACACATCCTAAATTGTTTCCCATAGTAGCATCTGACTTTCACCCTAATAAAAAGTCAACTTCCCTTTTTTACTCCAAGTCCAAAATCTCTGCAGCTGCAATTGTCCTTTGCAACTTTAAAGTCAAGAGAGCTTCTCTTTTCATTATTACAGCCCTTTGAAACATCTTCTGTACCGTTACTATGTTAATGATTTATAAATCTAAAGAAACAGCTCTATCTAATAACTGATTGTTGAAATGATATAGCAGGTCACATAAAAGCCTGTTATGAAACAGTCATGAAACAATCCCCATCAGACATTGCCGGACTTCAAGCCACATGAAAAAAGATCATGAAATTTTCATAGATAACAATAAATGAGAAATGTATTGTGTTTGTTTGTCTGATACCTTATAGTTCAACTAAACTCTACTGTCAGGAGTGTAGTAGGCGTCCGGAAGATCTCGGATTGTAACGCGAGGGGTGAAGAGGAAGTGAGAGGTCTGGCACGGGGCAGAGATAGAGGAGGTGCTTATGCCAGCAGATATAAGGGCATAACATAAACAATAAGGAGAGGGACGGAGACGGAGATGGAGACGGAGACAGAGCACCATCCACACCATGTGTGCAGTGATCCTTTCCCTCGACTGTCGGAGAGCTGGGAGATCAGTCTGAACCACCACGTAGTGTTGCCTGCAACAGCAACAAGGAGAGCAGTGCAAACCTATGTTGCTGGTGCTATTTATGTGAAAAATTTGAAGACAAATATATACTTGTTGGTTACTGGCCAGGGACAGTCTGTAAATGTCCATATTGAACGTGATGTGAATGAAGATAGTAAGAAAGATTACTAACCAAAAAAAAGAAGTTTGAGATGTGTAATACCTATTTTCATTCACTTCTGAGTAATATATTTAGATTATACATTTTCATAGAATCATAGAGTAATTTTGGTTGTAAAAGACCTTTACGATCATCAGGTCTAACCACTAACTAACCTGACACTAAACCATGTCCCTCAGCACCGCATCTGTGTGTGTTTTAAATATCTCTCCAGGGATAGTGACTCCACTAGCTCCCTGGGCAGCCCATTCCAGTGTTTAACCACCTTCTCAGTGAAAAAGTCCTTCCTAATGTCCAGTCAAAACCTCCCCTGGCACAACACTAGCCCATTTCTTCTTGTCCTATCATTCATTACTTGGGAAAAGAGACTGACCCCCAACTCATTACAACCCCCTTTGAGGTAGTTATAGAGAGTGATCATGTAACCTCTCGGCCTCCTCTTCTCCAGACTAAAGGACCTCAGCTGCCTCAGCTGTTCCTCATCAGACTTGTTATCCAGACCCTTCGCCAACTTTGTTGACTGTCTCTGTACATGCTCCAGAAACTCAATGTCTTTCTTGCAGTGAGGAGCCCAAAACTGAATATAGTACTTGAGCTGTGGCCTCAGCAGTGTCAAGTACAGGAGACAATCACTTCGCTGGTGCTCTTGGCCACACTATTTCTGACAGAAGCCAGGATGCCATTGGCCTTCTTGGTCACCTGGGCAATCTGCTGGGTCATGTTTGTCTGGCTGTCAATCAACACCTCCAGGTCTTTTTCTTCAAGACAGCTTTCCAGACCCTCTGCCCCAAGCATGGGGTTGTTGTGGCCCAAGTCCAGGACTCAACAGAACCTTTTTAAAAATGGATTCAGGCTTATGCAATGAATATTCACACCAGTCTGTTAAACTATATGAATGTATATGTATATTTATGTCAGTGTGTATATAAATTAAGCATTTACAGTTGGAAAGGAAACCACAATGCAAAAATGCTAAATCCTAGTTCTCAAATTTGTTTAACTAACAGCCTGCTGAATGCTTTTCAGGTCTGCATCACAGTAATTACCTACAGATTTTCATCTGCTGGCCACCTCTGTACATCTAGACTACTTTTTGCTGATGTTTCCTTACATATATGCCTGATTACTGTGCAGTAATCATAGGTGAAAAATGGCTTTTAAAGCAATCTTGATTTATATCCTGAAGATTTTTTTTAATGCTTATAAATTTTTCTTAACAAGTATGTTATTTTCATGGTGGCAGATATTGATGTTCAGCTGTTTCTTTAATGCAGCAAAAGTCAACCTGATTCCATTTACTTTCATTTCTCATTCATCCGTATTATCCATTAAGCAAGTCAAACTGTGCATAGCTCTAAGATATGTTTCTCTTAGTGACACAGTATGAGAAGAAAAAAATGAAATTCTAGTTTGAAGGAGAAGAGGAAAGAGTTTAATCAATACTGTATTTTTCACATAATGTACTTACCAGTGTGGTCTTTCAGCTTTTATAGTGGTTTCTTTCAATGCATAGCACACTATTATTTATAAGCATTGGCAATTTGTCTGTGACATGTGTTTTCAGCAAGTTTCTGACTTAGGTTGTAGTCGCTAAAATACCACATCAAAATGCTGCAACAATTGTATATGTAATAGTAATAGTTTATTTTGATTTGTAAAAGGGATGTTTGTGGAGAAAAAAGTAAAATTATCATTACCAGTAAGTTTGTAGGCATGCAGCACTGTGATAAGCAATATGTCTCTAATTTGTTTGTTCCTATTGTAGTCAGTTGCTGAAAATGGCATTCAGCACATGATTAAACCTCTATGAATGAGATTTTTAGTCATCAACTTTGGTGATTTTAAACAAGAATGTCAAATAAGCTTATTGGTGCTATCTGCACACCACTCAGCTAAGAACCATGTTAGGAGAATCCAGCACATTTAAATTATCTGGAACCTTTCACAATGAGTAGTCTAGCTAGGGCAGGGTACAAGATATTTCAGATATAAACTTGTGATTTAAGTAATTAGAAACCTCTGCCAATGTTAATTGACTGACTTGCAAAATACTTCACAGTCATAGTAGGAACCTTCTGTTTTCAACGTTTACCTAAACATTTCATAGAATCATAGAATGTTAGGGGTTGGAAGGGACCTTTAGAGATCATCTAGTCCAACACCTCTGCTAAAGCAGGTCAACCTAGATCAGATTGCATAGGAATGTGTCCAGGTGGGTCTTGAAGACCTCCAAGGAAGAAGACTCCATAACCTCCCTGGGCAGCCTTTCCCAATGCTCCATCACTCTCACAGTGATATAGTTTTATCTTATGTTTAAATGGAACTTTTTCTGTTGCAGCTTCATCCCGTTACCCCTTGTCCTAATGCTAGATTTCTGAAAGCTCATTTGTTTTGTTGTTTTTTTTTTAAAAAAAAAAAAAAAAGCCCAAACAAAACAAACAAAAAAACCAACCCACAACTCTTGTGTTCCCAGTACATGAAAAGTGAAATAATGACTTCTTTTATAGTTTTGACAAGAGGAGTGATTTTGGTCAGGAGTAGTAAAGGAAGATATTCATCACAGCTAGTCAATCTGAAACAAATTGTATTTGTACATGTCATGACTTTCACGCAAACCATTAGGGAATATGTTCAAAATGAAGGACATAGTAAATTAGAAACCAATTCTGCTGATGTTTGCTATGGGATCTTTAAGGAAATTATGTTGGTAGCAGGTTGGTCCAATTCATTTGCTTCTTAAAACATAGTTTCTTCATTACGCTCAACAACCTTCCTCCTTCCACTTCCGTGACTCTTCTGTGACTCTAAGCATTTGCGTTAGGCTCATTTATATAAAATAATGGCATTAGGTTTTGCACATTGGAATAAGGTTGAGAGCAGACTCAAAATTTTATTGTTTCGTAAGCTTCATGCAGTTCTGTTAGCTTCAAGATAATATTTAGTGACATGCTTTTAACTTTTCTGCCTGGACTAACATTGAGTGACATCTATTTATTATCTTCATGTCTGTGTTACATATTTAAATGTTCTCCCACTGTAGTAACACATACACTGGGTCTTCAATGAAAAAAAAATAAATAAATAAAGATTACTTCTCGATTATACCAGCCAGGATATGCACACTGTCATAAGTGAGCCTTCAGATTCTGGTCTGAACCCTAGCCTGACACTGATGAAGCAGGAGGTGACAACCAGTGTCAAGATTGACCAGTGTATTGGTTGGCCTGGAGCAAAACAAGGCAAAAAAGAGACTCTAAATCTGATAAATCATGTTTCCATTCAGAAGTGATTTTTGCTATTAAATTTACATATTTTTCTTTGTTCTCTTTTAAGACTTCCCTTAAAACATTTATTTAAGCTGGAATAGTATCAGACATGGATAAAGTTTCTAAAGTGGACTTTTTAATAAAGCCATTTTAAATTAGTTTTGTCCTTTAGTGACCCTCTGGAATGAGTGCGACTAATTATGTAAAGGACTGACTATTCTGAAAATTTTGTCTCTGTCACAATTGACATAGGAGTTAGCAAACAGTGAATCAGATATAAATTCTTGATTTTGGTGTCTACATGTAGAGACATGACAGCCAAAAGGAGAAGGGAAATGATACGCAGAATGATTCCCAAGGAAGACATGAGCGAGAAGCAGCATGTGAATTAAACGAATTATATAATATAAAAAATAAACTTAGGCATATATTCAGTTTTATTTTTTAAAAAGTATATTCAGCAGATTAGACCAATTTGATTACAGCATTTCTTTCACGGAATAATAATGTTTTCTTGTACACTAAACTACTCAGGATTTGAAATCTGAATTTTTAAAATAATTATTTTGTAAGAAATCTCTAATCAGAAAATTACATCTAACATTCCAATGCTGTTTCACAGAAAGTGAAACAGATATCCCAGTAGAGAAAAAGCAAAGGAAGCCTGGCACAGCTAATATTTCCTGAGTGTTTCCATTGTCTGCTTTTGCATAGTTCTTTTGTTTTCATTCACTGTACCCGGGCAACTAGTCACAACTTCTCTGCTGAAGTTAATGGTGAACCCTAAAAATTGTTCCAGTGTTAATTAAATCTCATTCTTCATTGAATTAATTGAAATTTTCTTTTTTTTATGTTTATTCTGTCTGAATAGAAAGTAATATTTTTAAACTTGTTTTTTCCATACCATTTTAAATTATACATGCTGCAGCTTCTAAATCATGTGCTTGCTCTGTAATTGTATTGAAGTGTTTAGAGATTAATGTGCATTATCTAAATTACTCATAAATTCTAACTTGTTATGCATTGCAAAGAGCTGATGTATGACCCTGTAACTTAGTGATAAGTTGTTCGGGCAGTTTCCCATACAATAATTTGCAGTTTAGAAATAAATGATCATTTTATTGTATTAACTCAAATCTGTCTGGAAAACAAATCGGCTGATTCTAATCACTGGTTCATATATACGTAACATTATACTCCAAGCTCCATCTTTCAAAATTAGGTTGTTCTCCTAAAATAAATTGATATTTTTTTTAATTCTGTAGTTGAAGATCAATGAGGACTAATTTTTCTATTTTACTTTTTTTTAATACAAGGTAGAGTAATAGAGTGACAGGATTCAGGAAATTCAGTCTATAGTTCAA
The DNA here is from genome assembly GCA_013401255.1 of Urocolius indicus. Classification (NCBI taxonomy): domain Eukaryota; kingdom Metazoa; phylum Chordata; class Aves; order Coliiformes; family Coliidae; genus Urocolius; species Urocolius indicus. The sequence continues at coordinate 36,483 of WBNH01006955.1, forward strand.
GGACGGTGGGCTCTGGTCTATCAAAAAATAGAGAGGATATGAGTCTGCCGCCTTCCCTCAACTTACATATTTTTCTTTCAAGCTAGAAATGTCAAATTAGACATGAGGTGAATTTTTCATATATTGTTGCCATGTATTAGTAGATATGATTTATTCTAATAAAGGGAAAATATTTTAATGAATACTTAGCAACCCTCTATGCCAATTTAAAGAAATTATTGTTTTCAGTTTACAAATAATGCAACTCTGACTAGAACATGAAATCTGTGGAGAGACGAAATAGAGAAAAACACATTTTTTCTAATGTGATGTTAAATGCCACTTATCTTTTAAAATGTTTGCTTGTATTTTGAAGTGCATTTTCTATGGTCACAACACTGAGAGATGCAGTTCACTGAGCACCACTGAAAATTCTGCTCCATCTCTGAGGTTCTACATTGAAACTGACTTGTTTTGCAAACGTGGCCATCAGTCCTTTCTTAATCAATAAAATACACTGAAAGTGTAACATTTCTTTCAGAAGGATGTGAGGGGCACATTATCTTGTACACTGATAGAAGTCTGGAGTAACTATGAAAGTAAATGATTTAAGCAGTGTCCTATATGAGTGCTTCTGATCTCCTGATATAAGGTGAAACACACAAAACTACAGGCATTACAGTCAGTCTTGTTACAAGTTGGCCAGCGTTTTGACTAGATTTTTCTGCTTCTTAAAGCATTAAAAGTTATCATAGAATTTGATATTTTGGTTTTTTCTTCTTTTTATACTTAGAAATTTGTGCTTATTTCTTGAGTTTGCTTAGATACCTTTACAATAATTAAAGATAAAAATATCTCATAAAGGTGTTATTACAGTATGCTGTTTGGACTTTAAAGCATGAAAGGATTCCATTGTTCTGAGTCTAAGCAGTATGAGATAGTCATAGTCCTTGTAAGAACTGTGATATTTGCAACAGGAAACAAGAATAGCACAGATTTGTTGTCAGTTATGCAGATACTCCAGATTTCAATTTAAAAGTTTTTTAAATTTTGGTGACTTTTGCAGTCATTTTAATGCAAAATAATGTATTAATTTCTTCAAGAAATCATTTTTATCTAGCCAGAAAACATCAAATATTAAGTTGATGCAGCCAAATTTCTAGTTCATTTAAAAATAAATATGGCTCCATATTAAATCACTGGACAGTTTTTCAAATAAACTTAATTCAGAATCATGGTTTATGTTTTACTATGTGGTATTTAATTATATAAATGACCAACACGTTTTTGCATAAGTCTCCATGACAACAGGCCAATGTTATTCTGTGTCATGCTTATCTGTCAATGTATATGTTGTCTCTTTATGCCTTGTTCAGCCGAGTTTCTCAAAGATTGGCCTTCATATGCAGTTGTAGATTTTCTGCAGCATTCATATGCTGTAGTATTTGCTTGCATTTATGCACATTGCAAACATCAAGGTAGTGATCTTTGAAGGCAAGCACATAGAATTACTCGGATTTTAGAAGATAAGGAATAAGTCTATGCATGTAAAACCTTACCTGAACATGATTGCCATGGGATGCAGATATCCTACATTTCAGACTTGGAAGAATTCATGTCTTTCTATAGATTACACTGTCAGTTAAGTATACTCCTCATTTGTACACAAAGAAAACCCCAAGGATAAAAATGTTCACAACTAGCCCAATGGTTTTATTTTGGAAATTCAAGTTAAATTTGAAATACTGACCTTTATTTTACTAGGAAAAACATATATGATCATACTTGTAATTAGCACTTTTTTACTTCATTTTTTCTTGAGTCATAATTTCTGTATGGGAAATTTGATTACAAAATGCAGCATGCTGCTTTTGGCTACTTTACTGAATGATAAATTGAGAAGGTAAGCAACTCAGAGTAGCAGAGTAGAGGTGGATAACCCTGTAAATTCAAGGAGCTACAGTGAGTCTAACAAAAGAGAGAATTGTTCTCAAATCATCTTTGGTTATTTTAAAGGTAAAATACGGGAAAAGCTTCAGTGTTTGGATGACACCGATGTTCTCAACACAAAAAGTATTGATTCACCAAAAGATACTTAAAGATTTTTAAAAGTTAACAGGTTGGAGAGCTATGGTTAAGGGAAGGATAGTTAGAAAAAAACTCAAACCAACAAACAACCAAACAAAAGCAAAAAACCAAACCAAAACCACCAAATAAAGTATTTTTTAACATTTTAAAATTACTTTTAAGTTTCCAAAAAACAATAATGGTGGGTTGATTCTTACTTGGTGATATAGAGCAGTACAGAATAATATGTGGACTTGTGTTTGTCTCCTTCACTGTCTGTTTTTCCAAGATGAGTGTGTGGGTTTATGCCAGTGTTATACACAGACATATGTGGATGACTTTAAGCAGTATGTGCCTATCTATTTAACTTTTTAAAGATTTATGAAATAATTTGAATTCAAATTAACTAATTGTGATATATTGAACCAAAAAGTACAGATTATTCACCTTCAAAGAAGTCTAGAAACATAACTGACATTTATTTTCTCATTAGTAAAGTTAATGGAGTAAATTCTTTGGTTTACTAATTTCTCTTAAGCTTTTACTATTGACTTCTAAAAGTGAAATAATGCTTATTATCAATTGTCTTAAAGATAAAATGTACACTATCAACAATCAAACAGCCCAGAGACTGCCATTTGTGTATTAGTCTGTGCTTCCTTAGTTTAATACACTCACCTTTACTTGCTTTGTAGTATTTTCTGAGAACGTAACATCGATAGTCCACTTCTGTTTACTTGCTAGTGGCTTACTGCAGCAATAAAAAGTTATGCTGAGTATTTAAGTGAGAAAAGAACTGTTTGAAACATTAAATTCTTTCTATCAAGCAGCTGGGATTTAACTGGACCACATTCAAGTATAAAACAGGTTTTCATTGATCTGAGTGGTTTAACTCTTAACTGTAGTTTATTTTCTCATGATTTTAAAATCCATAAGTGTCAGCTTTAAGAACGAAAATCATTGGCATAGGAGTTTAAATTAAAAATGATAAATTGAGACTGCTAGTGACCAGTACCTCAGTCAAACAAAAATTCCATGACTGCACCTCTAAACATCACTGCATGCTTAATTTTAAATTAAGTGTGACAAATTGGACAGGAAGTTAATTGCTAGCTTGGAATAAAAACAATGATGATGATTAGAAAAGGCATCATAAAACAATTTTTTTACTTTGCAGCAATCATATGACATATAAAAAAAAAAGGAACACTAATAAAATTAGTCTGATTTTAAAAGTGAGCATTTACTGTGGATGTGTATAACTGTGGCCATCCTCATGTGTATGTGAAGGTGACTTTCCTTTGAGAATGCATTTGCCAGCTTAAAACTGTAAAAGCAAATTGAAAGATGCATGAGACATTTTTGTACGTAGGTTGTAGGTTGTTGGGGGTTAGATACATATATCTCTATCATTACTGGCTAGATATTAGAGTTGCCGTTTACTGTCTTAGTGGCAGCAAGTGCCAGAATGAACAATTACTCTTTAAGAGAGTGTGACCTTAAAGACCAAGTGGAGCTGTAAATCTTGTATCTCCTTAAGTAGACTCTCATTTATTTTACTTTGTGTCTACTATGCACAGATATAAAAGTGCACACAACACTATTCAAGAATTCACTGGACAACAGTTTCCCTTTATTAAAGTTTCAGATATAATGCCAGTTTCAGTGGGACTATGACACAAGTAGTCATTTGTTCTTTGTAGCAGCACATTGGTTGTTCATTAGCAGTATGAATAGTATGTAAAAGTAGTATATAAGTTCTTGAGATATTTATCCTTTTGTCACAGGTGAAAGAACTATTTTAAAATAAACTAAAAAAGCTGAAATCAATGCAAATGAGGCTTTACCTTCTAAATCAAAGACAAATATTTGAGCATTTAAGATTCTTAAATTTATACATTATGGCACATCTAAAACAATATAATGAGTTACTATAGAGCTCTCAGTGCAAGGGTGAAAGTATAAATATGTGTAATAAAGTGAGATACTTGTTTTCCTTATTATTATCAGGCTTGATTTGTCAGTCCCCATCACATGCATTAACTTCTTTTGCACTGAACTGCCTTCACCCCACCATCCATATAGGTAGATAGTGGGGTTCATACACTTAATCACTGAGGTTTCCTTGCCCCAGTCTCCAGTGTTATGTTTAACAGCTCAGTTTTTCTTCCTCCTTGCCGTTTCTCTTCTGTCTCTTGAACCAATGATTCACCTCTTGCTCCATCTTTTTCTGTCATCCTTCTTATCTTTCTTCTGTAGCTCCCTTCTGCCTCTTCTCACTGTTCCCTAAAAATCCTCGGCTGAATTGTGTCCTTCACATCATCTGCTCAGGCCACATTGGAATATTCATTCCTCTGAGTGCCCAGAAGCTTTGCCCTTGCCTTACCTACTCTTTCCCCCAACCTTATGTGCATACATATCCTATTTAATGTCTCCTGAGACCACAGCTCTTGCCTTTTTGCCTTTGTATCGAAATCCCATTTTTCGTAGCTTTCTTGACAATCCCTTTTCTATCCTTGCATTTACCTGCTGGCTCATGTTTGATTTCCCACTGCAAAGGTGATGGGATGGTTTGTATGTGTTGTTCTGCCTAGGAGTGACTGGTGTTACCTATATGCATACATCCATCATCAGCCATTTACAAGCCATCATCGAAAGACTGCCACAGTTTATATATTCTTAGAGGGCATAGCCTTAAAGTTAAAAATTGTTTTAGTCCATCAGTGACATGAATATACAGAATAATTCCATACGCTCTACAGTTTTAAGTCTTGTACCAATTTTATAATCATGGAGATAGTTGCTGTATACGCTTAATCTGTCATTGTGTAAGTTCTATTTGTTCTGGAGAGAGTTGTACAATTTTAATCAAGATTTCTTACTACACTATGTTTTTCTACTTAGTTATTGATCTTTCAAAACTGCAATCGTACACATTTTTTAAAACGTTAATATTCATAGAATCATAGAATGGTAGGAGTTGGAAGGGACCTTTAGAGATCATCCAGTCCAACTTCCCTGCAGAAACAGGTTCACCTAGGTCAGGTCACACAGGAACATGTCCAGGTGGGTATTGAAGACCTCCAAGGAAGGAGACTCCACAACCCCTCTGGGCAGCCTGTGCCAGGGCTCCCTCACCCTCACAGTGAAATGGTTTTTTCTTATATTTAAGTGGAACTTTTTGTGTTCCAGCTTCACCCCATTACCCCTTGTCCTGTTGCTAGCTACAATAGAAAAAAGGGATGCCCCAACCTCCTGATACTTACCCTTTAGACATTTGTAAATGTTATTAAGATCCCACCTCAGTCTTCCTTTCTTTAAGTTACAGTTTTTCTTGCAGAGACTCAAACCAAGAGTTAAATTTTAGTAAACTGTTTAATTGTATTAGTCTGGTATCAGATCTGAAAGAAGATCTTATCAACTTGGAAACCTTTTCTTGCCCAACTCAAACTGGCCTTGCAGTGGAACAAATATTCCAAAATACGAGACAGTAAAGACACAACAACTGGTGCACAAGTACTGAATGCTTAAAATAAATCGAGTACTGAAAGAGAAAACCTCAAAGCCTAGTATATAGATTGCATAGAAAACTATGACTTCTGAGTTGATTTTTGAAAGACGGCTTTATACTCTGTCTACATTCTGATGTCTTCTAATGCCTACATGTTGTAAGCACTATCTGAACCCTAGTACTAGGGCTAGAACAAGGAACCTTCAAACCTTGAAAGTCAGAGTTTGCAATCTTTGCATAATTCACTGAAACTCATGTATCTGTGCATGAGCTCACTAACGAAACCTGCAAATACAAGCCCATGTTTGTAGTCTCATTCATATGACTTTTTACGATTTTCAGTGTTGACACTGAAGACAAACCAGTTGCTTTGTCACTAATAAAAAAAAATATTTGATGCTTTTGACATTTCAGTTTACAAGAAACCTAGGTCTAAACCTAAGATCTAAACAAGAAACCATGATCTAAAATTTAATAGTTCACTGTTTGCAGTATTTAAAATCAACATTTTTAATTGAATTTTTAATAGGATTATTAAACTATACTTACTCCAATGAAATCTGGGGGTTTTATTTTTCATTCAGAGAATTCTGCTATAATTATGGTCAGAATATGCCTAACAATTACTTATGTCTTTTGGGAACAATGGAGACTTTGTATCCATTTGGTAGTAGTATCTATTGGCAGGTTCCTGACTGCAGTTTTAGAGTGATTGTGAAAGGGTTAAGATCAATGTCTGAAAGATCATTAAAGGCCATTTTTCTAAAGCATAGGTGAGATAATTTTTTCAATATCTCAAATATCATTTAGATCAATATTCCCAGAGATTACCTAAAAAAATGTGTAGTCCTGTTAGTGCTTGTTGAATGAGTAGAAGATGCTATATTCAGTGTTAGAAAAGGTTCTGCAATCTCACTTGAGTGAGCTAGCCAAGAGCAATGTTTCAGTCCATTGACAATACAGTGGATGGGAAGCTGCTGGTTCAGTCTGCATAGGGGCTCGCTGATGTAGTACATTGACATTTGTAGTTTTACAATATAAAACCTTCTATCATGCACTTATCTCAGTTGGCAAATGTAGTGGGTCTGGGA
>WBNH01006956.1:0-29155 GCA_013401255.1 Urocolius indicus
GGGATGTTGTGGAGTCTCCTTCAAGAGAAGGAGACTTCAAGACCTGCCTGGACATGTTCCTATGCAACCTGCTCTAGGTGAACCTGCTTCTGCAGGGAGGTTGGACTAGATGATCTCTAAAGGTCCCTTCCAACCCCTTCCATTCTGTGATAATTTGGAAAATGCTATTCAACAAAAACAGAAATCTGCATTTTTTTTTCTCACTACACAAAAGATGAAATATTTTAAAACATCAGTTTCTATTACAATACTTTCCTCAAGTCAATTATGCATCATCTTTCAGAATAGTCTTTGATACCTACTGAATCATTGCTTTTTTCAAGTTCATTCCATATCACAGTACTAAAGCACATAGGGACTGGAACTATATATTTTTGTAATTAATTTCCTTAAGATAATGTTAGAAACATCAGGTTCCTTAAAATATAGATGAATTTCAAGGTGAGTCTGGTAACAGATGTTATTAATGGCATATGATTTATTGTGACATGAAATCTGATCTGAAACTCATGTTATTAGCTGGGCTTTTTATAAATTATAATTGCCAACTGCTGAAAATATGCAGAAAGACCACTGATAAACCAGCTTCACCTTCAAGGCCTAGAATATCTGCATTTGTTAAATGTCCAATATCTCTAGTCCTTCTGAATTAGTATAATACATTGGGATGCACAGATCAGGCTTGAGTTCAGATCTTTTCATATTAAAATTCTTTCAGAATGAGAAACATCTGTGGTAGGGAAAGGAGGGCACAGAAAATAAATGTTTACTGTGGAACTTCAAATGGAATATATACTCATTGCATAGACGCTAAATAGATTGAGTATTTAAGAATAAAGACTCCATCTCTGACTGTTAATCATAAAATTTATACCTAAACAGTAAGAAGTTAGATAATATTCAAACATATTCAAATATCATTCTGTACAGCTCTAAGACAAGAGCACAAACAGTATAATTGATCTTCCTAAGGTCTATGAACATTTCCATCTATACAAGGCTTTCCAAGTCACTCCCATGGAAAATGAAACAAAGTGTATGGGTAGGCTCACAAGGACAAAATACTTGTGTTAATATCTATTTGTTGATATTCCCTGTTTTTTTCCCAATAACTTTGTATCTTATTTCCTTCTCCCCATGTGCCTTTAAATGTTAAAGCAAGTCTCTGAAATGTTGCTTTTCCCATCATAACCCATGTGCCAAATTACCTAAATAAGACACAAACATAAGCATTGCATTATGAATATTATCTACTCAACAAAGCAGATACTGAAAGAAGGTCAATTTATAGTACATTTTGTAATATATTTTTAATCTCTAGAAAAACTCTGAGATAACATTGCAAATTCAAAAAGCAATACAAAGAACAGATACAAAGTCTCCTTCCTGACTTTTTTACATATCCAAGGTTGTTTAATGATAAAAGCATTTATGTGTAAAATGACATCCACTTGCCTTTACTAAAAGTATATATGGAAGAGCCCCCTGTCAATGTACCAGTGTGAGTGTGGGAATGAAACATAAGGATCACCCTCTGTAGCTGTCTAATAAGTGTTCTTCAGCGCTGAATGGCAAAGTGTCAATTTAGAGATCCTCAGATACCACAATGCATCATCTTGTACATGCTAGTCTTACAAGTCAAACATTTTGCATGTGAGAACAGTTTATTTATAATGCTATTCATTTCAGTTGAAATAATAAAACAGTTACATTACAAGCAGTCTGGGAGCATATACTTAATATAAAATGCATCAATTTCCACTCCTTTTTAAGAATCAATATTTTAAACTATGTGCAAAATTTAACCCCTCACAGAACATACACAATAACATGGAAAGAAAATATAATAAAAAAAATTTAGATCCTTACCTACTGTTGAATTTCTCTGGATGTTTTTCTCTCATGATATGGAATCTGTGGGCAATTGAAGCATCCTAAAAGGAAAAAGAAAATCGTAAGTCTATCATGACAGGAAAACTGCAAAACAGAGGACTGAAATGGTAGTCGAGATTTACCATTTGTAAGGTGTTTTGTGAACCATCATTTTCAACAAGAGCAATACTCTTATCACTAAGAAAGCTTACAGCTACACTGATCCAAAAATAGGATATTTCTGAACTTAAAAGTTTATTACACTTGTTACAATCTCCATTGTTCCTTTTTACCAATCAGACAAAGTAGTTCTGTTCACTGAAAATGTCTTCAACTTCTATGAGCAAATATCATCCAGATCTGATGAAGGGTTACAGAAAGACCATTCATAGACTCTTTTCTTGTAGGATTACTAAATGAAGTGTATGAAATCTATTCCTTTAGTAAAGGTGAGTGCTAGATTGCTTTATATGCATATACCTTGATATTTGCATAAGGCCATTCAACAGCTTTCTCAAAAATTTGCTAGAAAATGGGAATAAATGCCAGGAGTTGCTCCATTTGCTAAATAGATGTCAGGATGTGAAACCACGTGGGAGGGGAAAATGGATTTATTAAATGAAATATATTTTATCAAAATATTTTAAAAGGTAGTAAATGATGATAAGACATTTAAATAACAGGTATGAGAAATGAAATAGCTGTATGAAATACTTTCATGTGCATAACATTTTAAAAAGAATCAAATCATTGTGGTGGTAGTCACTGAAAACAGAATTGTTTGGAACTGATGTGGAACTATGAAAAAAAAAGTTTTCACAGTATTTTTCTACCTCCTTTGTAGCTACCAAAATAATATTTTCCTCATTCCAGATAATGTAATATTTATTCCACTTACTAATGAAATATTTACAAACTAGGAATGAAGAATGTAAAATTTCTTTGATTTTTAAAGTATGTATTAAAAGTATTGAGATTATCAAATCTACGAACTCTTCAGTTTAGCAGGGAAGAATAGACAGAGAGAAATCCATTTGGATAACGTTTTCACAATAGTTTTTAAATGCTTCATAGATAAGAATAAAAACAGAAGAAGAGTTAGTTCCATTAGTAGGAATTTTAAATGAATTCCAGTTTCCACGTAAATAGAGTTTGACAAAAACTGCAAATAAAACTGTCACTATAATCAACTATCTTGTATACAAAAACCCCCATTATTTACCAACTTAAAAGACTGTGGAAAAATAAAAATGAAGAATTTGAGAGAAGTACTAAATATGAAGTCTATATCTAGCAACATTTTTGAGATTTTTTTAAAAAATTATAATTAGAGTTTGGGGGGGAAAATCCAAATGACTTAGATTTTATATTATTGGTTAAAATACTTAAATTTCACATTATTCCTGATTCTAAACATGACTAAAATGTTTTGTTTAAAATCAGTTTTATTTAAACCAATCAACATTAGCATAAAACTCAAGTAAGAAAGTCTTTAGTGCAGACACATGGGTATCTACTAAGAGTAAACATGAATGCAACACTTCATATCTAAAATAGTTTTCTATTTCTATCTTCATCTGGGCATGCTCTAGAGAACAGACTGGACCAACCTTCAAAGTTTGGCCTACTAACTCATGGTTACCTTGAAAATAAATATATAAACTTTAATACTATGTCAAAGATAAAATGATCCATATGGATTGATAACATCTAAAGAAAGTTTTAAGAATTTGAATAAAAAAGTAATATTTATAATATTTTACACACACTCTACCACTGTAAGGATGTAGCATGGTATAGAATTCATAAGAAAAATACATCAAATCAAACAAATTCTGTGTCATCACTAAATACATTGACTGCACTGAAAAATTCACTTTCCTCATCTTGTTATGTAGTTTCCAAAGTGATACACAATTTGCGACTTTACATACATCACCTATTTATTTATTTCTATTATCTTTAAGGATGGAATTGTCATTTAACATTTTACTGTTCTATAAGGAAATGACAGCAAAAGTCTGTAGGGAATGGATTGGTGTTTGTCATTATTGTTTGAAACTTTCAGTATTATACTCTTGAGCTGCACTCATCATTACTTCAAATTTATTTTTATGTGCAATTTCTAAATGCAAAGATCCACAAGTATTCAGGTGATCCTACAGTTCTTTGAAACATGAAATAAAGTAAATCCTGAGACACACTTCCAAACAAAGCCTGCTTGGCAAACTAAAACAATAACTCAGTTAACTTTAGAAAGACCCATCATTCATACTTTATCCCATGTTAGATATGTCAACATTAGAAAAGTGTATTTTTTAGCCAGTTCTATGTGAAAAAGAAAAGGATTTGTGTTGAAGTAAACTGTAAATTTTCTACATAGTGAAGCAAAAGACAGACCCGGACAAAAAGAATAAAGGAGTAGTAGCATATTTGACAGAATATAGGAAACACTAATCAAGGACTAACGGTCTAATGAATGAAATTAAAAGGTTAATGTGCTTACTCGTGCTTAACAAATTCAAGGCACAAACAAGCTAGGGATCAACACTCACTGCAGATGGCAAACAGGCAGTTGTTTCCATGCAAGGTTGATTTGATCAAAATGTTCCCCTACCTGAACACTTTCTGACTCCAAAATGGATCCACTAACTTAATGAGCTGAGAGGTAAAAAAGTAATACACAAAGTCGATTTTGACAGGTCCAATGCAAGACAAGCAGGTCAGATTGAATTCACAGAAGAATTGTTGAAAGACTATTTTTATTAATGGAGACAATAAACCAGAGTAGTAACTACAAATGGATAAGCTTGAAAGTAGATAAGGTGCTAAGGCTTTATTGGCTGATAATGCCAAACTACTCTTTTGAACTCTTAATTGAATCTAATGTACAGAGTCCTTGGATTCCTTAGCACCGAGACCTCTTCCCAGCCATAACTCCAATGCTATAGGAAATGCTGAAATTAGCCCATGCAGGTTGTGTGTTAACAAATTAATCCTTTGCTTTAGGGGGAAAAAACAACCAGGAAAAAAAAAGAAAAGAAGAAAAACTACATCTAGTTTTCTATTGTTCAAATGTCTGTAATCTTTGTTTTGTTAGGAGAGTAGCCCATAGACTATTATAAATAAATGAAAAGCAACTGGAAAAATTGAAAGTAACAGGAACTTGAGAGTGGGCAGAAATACAAGTTCTACCTCCTATGAGCTACAGAAATTGTCATCCCTTAGTCCTGAGGAATAACCATTGAAATTCTTTTTCAGCCTGGAGGAGACTGAGGGGGTCTTCATTAATACATAAAAATATTTAAAAGGTGTATGTCAAGAGGATGGGGTAACACTTTTTTTCTGTAGTGTCCAGTGACAGGGCTAGGGGTAATGGACAAAAGTTGGAACACAAAAAGTTCCACTTAAACAGTGAGAGAGCCCTGGCACAGGCTGCCTAGGAAAGGTGCAGAGTCTCCTTCTCTGGTTTTCAAAACCTGTCTGTATGAGTTCCTGTGTGACCTGATCTAAGTGGGTCTGCTTTGGCAAGGGGGTTGAACTAGATGATCTCTAAGTTCCCTTTCAAACCCCTGCCATTCTATGATTCTATGACTTCTGGATGAAGAGAGCAGAGGGTCCTTCGTTGTGAGCTCTTTTGGCTACATTTGAAACAGGATTCATTTGAGCAGACTTCATTCAGTCATGAGGCATCTAGCCTAACATGTTTAGAACATACAATTGTTGTTGGACAACAGAGAATTAATTCCTATTTTAATGTCACAAACAATATCAAAATCAGCTAATTAACTATACCGAGAAATACAGCAATATTCATACACATCGAAAGTCAAATATTGTTGGCATTTCTGACTTAATATGCTGACCTTTCCTGGTACCTGATATTGTATATGGCCAGTAAAATCTGAGAAATAATTTTTGCATTTGATAACAAAGCTGATATAAAAGAGAAAATCTAGGGATCACTAAAGAAAATTCATGTATTTCATGATATTTCCTAGCAAGGTAACAAATAAACATGATTTTTACAATGGTCATTTGACAGTCAGATACTGGTCTATAATTATCAACTCTGGGCATTATTTATGATTGTATTAATAAATTCATATGTGTGCTAGTCTGAAACAAAATTTTCCAGCAGTACTATATTTGAATCTAAATATTTTCAACTTTTAAAAATAACACACCATAAGTACACAAAAAATGCCTAAAATTTGTAAGAGTTTAATTTTCAATAATAATCTGAGAAGACAATATGCTGCAAGGTGAAATGAGGAAGAATACCTTACAGGATCACTGTAATATGAACTAGTACCTTATAGTACAGTCATACTTCAGTCACAAAGCTCATTTTATACCTAAAGCATTGGAATATTTTTCACCAGAGCATCCAAGAATAAAGATTTTTTTAGGAGTACTCGTATAAAAAAATCAATGCTGGTGCACAAAGTAATGCTGAATATAGAGCACTTAAAGTAGAATTAAGTAACTAATTGGACAAATTTTTGTTTCTGAGAATATTATAAACATCAAGAAGAGTGTGGCCAGCAGCTTGAGGGAGGTTCTCTTCGCCCTCTACTCTGTCTTGGTGAGGCCTCATCTGGAGTCCTGTGTCCAGTTCTGGGCTCCCCAGCTCAAGAGGGACCCGAACTTCTGGAGAGAGTCCAGCACAGGGCAACGAAGATGGTCAGGGGACTGGAATANTCTTGATCTGAGTCCTGCTTTGGCAGAGGGGTTGGACTACATGATCTCTAAAAGCCTCTTCCAACCTTTATCATTCTACAATTCTATGATTCTATTAATATTTAAGTTGTGTTCTGCTGTTCTGGAACAATTTCCTATGATATACAATATTTTTAGTCATTTACGTTTCATACGTAACGTATGACAATAGCCTAAAAATGCATAATTTCTCTGAACTTTCATTACATGTTATCACCATTCTGATCTGAAAAACTTACCACAAGTTATTCTGTTTTGTATGCCTCTCATTTAGATGTTTTCCACTCACTACCATTGCATTTTCAGAGTGGGGATGAAGGAATGCGTTTAATCCCAGTTTAACTCCTACAAAATTGTAAACAATTAAATGTACCTCTAGTCTCCCAAATATTCAATGTGGAAATACGTATAATAAACATGCAGACACTTAGACATATATATATTTGAACCTGTTCAGAGTTTGAAGTAGCTGGACTATCCTTCTTATATCTCACTCAGTTTTGTTTTAAATCTTGACAGTGAAGATAAGATAGAGAACAGACAGAGCATATCTGAATCTACTCCTAGGAAATGGAAAAAATATTTTAATTGAACTAGGACATTTCTCAAAGTGACCTGCCAAGAAGAAAAGAAGCTTAAGTTGCTACACCTCTTTAATACCTTATGATTGACTTAGACACATATATATTCATCTTTTTAATGGGTATTAGCATTACCGGAAAGCAATCTGAAGCAGTCTTTTCAGAGGAGTAACCTTATACATTGTGAATAACCTTATGGAAAGATTAATGCATTTAATATATGTCTATCTATAAGCTTACAGTGACTAGCATTTCCACTAAATAAAAATTTTTATGCTGGTGAACAAACAAATGACCAATGTGCATCTTCTTTGGATACAAATGCTCTTATCTTTTCTAAGATGCTTCTTTAATTAAGACATAATGGATCCACAAGGCTAGGAAGCTTAAGGGATAACTCAGCAACCTGTAATCTTTGGATAGAATGCAAATCTAACCTGAACAACCAGTTAGCTCACATCAGTTATAAATGTGGAGTAGTAGAGATGTACAAAAAATATAATTGAAAATAGATTACACAAAACACAAAAATTGTCAAGATTCTGCTATTCATTTTGTCAGTGATATTCTTGACAGACAGTCTTCTAACAGTCATGTTTAAATACATTTCAGCTGTACATGTATTGGTAAGTCAAGTGACAGTTGGTGTTTTAAATAATCATTTAAATAGATAATATCTCTAAACCCAAGACGAAACATCAGTAACCACAGTATTTATATGTGGCAAAAGACCAGAAGATGGTATATCTGAAAATTCTAACGAAATACAGGCATTCAAATGTAAGCATATTTTCTCTTAATTTGTCAGATCTCGGTTGAGTTTTTGATACTATATATACATAATATGATACTAGAAATGTTTCACACAGACACACAGTGGAACTTCATTATGTAGGAAAAGATGTGTTTGTGCGAAAAGAAAGCAACCTGCCTATGTATAACCCTATAACACGTGTACACAAACTCACTCACCAGAATTTACTATCAGACAGTTCACATGTGGTGACCACAGGTCTCAGCTGTGTAGGCACCAGTCCTATAAGAGAAGGCAGTACCTCAAGGACTTTATTTGAGGAGCTATTTTTGATTTTTAGAAATGGATATAATTTTTCCATGTATTTATCTATATTTTCAAGATAGTAATCAAATTCAAGAGTCATCAAAGAAGACTGGGAGACAAGGCAGTTAGGTTATTACCAGACTAGATAACTAAAACAAAGTGTGTCCTATGACTCAATACACTGCAGAGGAGATATACCCTTTAAGGTGAGCTATGCTAAGGATACACTGTGTTACCAAGCACATTTTCCTGTCTTTATATTTGGCCACTCTAAATTTACTGTAACTAGAGAAGGGTTATTCTAGATCCATTCTAAGTGTTCATGTGGTCACTAAAAAGAGAAGAAGAAAAGTGATCACATGGCAATTAGCCAACACAGTCATATTGACAATGTATTAAATATCTTGTATATTAAAAAGAACTCTGTAGTAAGCCTTTAGTAGCATTTCTGATAACTGTTGATGGAGAAATGTGTTGAAATTGTCCCAAATCTTTCTTCACAATAAGTTTGACCATAACAGAATCAAGGACACAGTTCAAATTGAAAGTCAGTGTAAGCAATGCATTGCAATACAACAAAATTCATTGTTGCTTCTGTTGTTCTCCAGAAACAAAGAGCAATGGCTCACAGACATCTTCAGCAAAAAGGCTAGAAACAAAGTTTACATCCATCTAGCTTGAAATGAATGCTTAGCTTTTCATGCCCAGCACTTTTGCAGTTCTGAGGAGAGAAAAGTGATCCCTCAAAATCAATTACTAAGCATTTTTTTGTGAAATACTAATTATTGCCACTACATAAAAAAACATAAACAAAAAGGGTGAAAGAATGATTGCTTGTGCTTGTCTTGAAAAATTAAAATCCATTTAATTATGGTTTTCAAATGCCTTCCTTATAAATAACTGAAAACACCTAAAAACCCACAAGTCTCTTTGAGTATTTTAATTTTGAGCTTTGATTAAATTGGCTTTAATTCAATATTCTCAAGGGCTGGGAGGAAGCATGGCCATGACAGCTGAACTAGCCAAAGGGATACTCCATACCATAACACATCATGCCCAGTATGTAAACTGGGGGGAGTTGCCCAGGAAGGGCTCATCGCTGCTCAAGAGAGTAGCTGGGCATCGGTCAGTGGTGCATCATGCATCATTTTATTTATTGGGTTTTATCTCCCTTTTGTTATTTTCTTCTTCATTGTATTTACTATTATTATTATTATTTTCTTTCAGTTACTGTTGTAATTCTTGTAACTGTTCTTATCTCAACACAAGAGTTTTGTTTTTTTTTTTTTCCCCAATTCCTCTTCTCATCATCCTGGAGCTGGGGAGGAGTGAGAGAGCACCCTCATGGTGCTCAGTTGCTGGATGCAGTTAAACCACAACAATGTTTAACAGTAAGAACAAAGCTTTTTTGAAAAGTTCTTCTAAAAGACATGTATCTGATATGAACAGTCTGTTGGAAATCTTTCTTATTAATCAAACAAAAAGCTAAGTACATCTGCATTCTTAACTTTATGAATCTATGCCTGAAATGCAACAGTTTGAGCAATTCTCTGAAATATTCGCTGGGGTTCAAGCCAAATCTTCCATCACCACCCATTTCATATGCTCATTTGCTTGATAAAGATCAAATGATAAATGTTCACCTGATTCTCCTTAGCAACTTCCCATAACTTGTTAGTCAAAGCCTTGGCAACAGAGCCTTATAATTGTAATACATATTCATGTTATTCATTTGTTTCCACAGCAGATATTTATTTTTATGAGTATGCAAACTACTGAAATGTCTCTCATTGATTTACACTCTGAAAGACTATTTTTATTTTAATTGAAAAAGGTCACTGTTTTCCTCATTCATTATGTTTTCAATTTGAAATTTAAATTTTTGCATTACAATTTTATTATTTTCCCTATTGGGTAAATATTAATTTATTAAAAAAACCCCAACATACTCATAAATTAGGGCTAGTTGTTATTTAGCTATGGAGTTTCTCTTTTCATCGATTCACAACAAACTTAGGACCTCACTCACATATTTTATATAACCTCTTCACCCTTTCTTAAAGGCCTAAAAGCAACTTTCTGGACTTCTGCTCAGTATCTGCATTTGTTCCTGTGTTGCATCAACCAAAATATTTTCTGAATACTTGTATTTTACTTTTTTTGGTTTTGTCTTCACCTGTGTTATTCCCATCTGAGTAGACATACCGCTGTTTGACATGGGCTTTCTTCATTTCCATATAACGCAAACTTTCACATTAAAGTGTTTTTCTTTTATATCAATCTTCTTCCATGGCAAAATTTCAGCATTGCCCTTTTCATCTTTTCTAACTGGATCATCGACATCTTTCACCAAAACTGCAAAACGTCTGCAATGGCAGAGCAAGCTCTGTTTTCCCTCATGGAATTTAGGAGTACTTAGGCTCAAATGCTGTTGGTCCAGATGCTCAGTTAACTCAAGCTCAGGGTTTTTTTTGTTTCTTCATTTTTTGAGTTTTGGCTCTGCACATTTTTTTTATCGGTCCTTCATTTACTCTTAATCTCACCTACATGAGCAGCTGCAGAATAGTCTATTATGGAAAGAAACGCAAATCCTTGCTGCCAAATGCCTGATGTAACTTCTAAATGACCACACTTGAAGTCCATGGAAGTGCCATGACTGAGTGCAAATTCATTAGTCCCCAGTTTGAGTGGGTGAAAACATTTTTTGTCCTGTGGCCTTCAGTTCTTGCCATCATTTGAGGATATGTCTTGGTTTGTAGTCCTGGCAGAGTGTATAAGCTTCCCAGTTCCCACATGGACTTCTAGGCAGCTTCCTTGGAGCTTCGTTTCTCCTTTCTCCTCTACCAATCCAGAGCACATCCTTGTACCAGTAAGCACTTGTGATCCCGTTCACACCTGAAGGGTCTGTCAAAGTATGACATAGCTGCAGGAAGTCAACAACAGCACCTGAAAAGTGCTGAAATGCTGGAATGCTGAAAAGTCTGTAAGCCCTGGGTAATGCTGCATTAGTAGGGTAAGAGTGAGAGATATCCTACTCTTTTCATGCTCTTAAGCATATCAAATATTTGTACAGCCTTTGAGGGATTCCAAGTTTTGAAGTAGAAGAGCCTAATGGAAGTACCTACACATGGCCTGTTTCTCCCTGCTGCTCACAGATAATACAAATGAGCCAGATTGCCTTATAGCAGACTGAGGACGCAGGGAAAATGGTAGAAGAGTTTTGTATCAAACTGAGCAAATAACTGGCCAACTGAGAAACCTCCAAGAATTACGAGTTATATTCACATGAGTTACTCTTGCCAAGTCTACCCTCACCACAGTGGTTTCTCTGAGTTTCTAAAAGGCTACTGCAGAAATAAGATTAATTAAACTGTTCATAAAAGTATGATACTGAAGAGATTAGACCCTGGCAGATCACCTTGATTACCCTCTGATTTTATTACTATTTTTACTCAAAAGTGCAACTTTTTGGTGACTGCATACCAGTCTTCATACAAAGTGTAAGTGGTCATACTGGAGTGCAAAATCCAGTCACAAAGTACATGGAAATGACCAATATTTCCAAGAAAAATATGGGCTTAATATTCTCTGAAACATGTCTGCTATCACAAACACTCAATATGATTAGTTCATATAAACAGTGTTTTACATTAATTGAACTCAAGTTAAATAATGCTTAGGCTCTGCAGTAATGCCTATCTGAAATACTAAGTAGACTAAAAAATTAAACTACATGCAACCTACTAAGTATTTAAGGGCTGAAAAAGGTATTCCATATGAATAATCACATCATGTATTTTAAAAAAACCCAACCAGCTATTGATTAGAGAATGAAAAGCCTTTTCTGAACTTAGTATTTGGATATACAGAAAAGTGGTAAAATATGTCCAAATATGAACATGTTTATGGTAGGCATAGTCAAATTTTACAAAATCGATTCACATATATTTTTCTCCTGAAAGACCAAGCTTTCTTTATAGCTACTTTGAATAAATAATTTAGGTACGTAAACATTTTACAGAAATGATCTATGCAGTGTATGGCATGCAGAGGCTATACAGTATGTATTTTTCTAAGTCTATGGGTATTAAAAGGCTTTGGAGTTGAGTAAATTTGTTTCCCAGAGAGGTTCTTTTATGTGGTATAAAGAGAATAACTCAAAACTTATTTGAATGTTGATACTTAGGGACAACAAAAATGTTCTTTATTGTACTGAAGTCACTAACAAGAAATATATATTTTTTTCACAAAGCTAATAGTTAAAATTGGCTTCAGCTGAAAAGAAAAAAAAACATTGACCAATTTCAGAAACGAACAATTCTATATTTCACTATTGGTTTATGTAATGCTATCTCATTATTAAACAATGTTACAGCAAAATAAAAAATAAGGTTCTTGATGTGGTAAGAAGCCATTTGTTATGATTTCACACATACAGAATTTTGAAACCAAGGAATAAAAATGTCTAAACTTCTTTAAATGTGCTGCACTCATTGATCCATTGAAAAGGGCTAAAGAAGTGGTTTTGTTGACTTTCACATGCCATAGATTCAAGGTTGCAGAAGACTAGCGAAAAAGTCTACAGAAGCGTATGGTGAACAGAACTGAGAAACTCCTTAAATTCTCTAGCAAAAGAAATTTCTCCTCCCAAGTACACACTTGCACAATGTTTTTTGCCTAACCATCTGGACAGGCTCATTGCGTCATGGTTGTTTAGCAACTTACAGTTTTCATGTTAGCTTTGAATATATTATACCAGTATCCTATTCTCAGCCTCAAATTGTTTGGGAAGATTCTATATCTGCGTAAGTCCTTGCCTAAAGTCCTGTTTACTCAGGTTTTCTAATATTTATGATGTTTTCCAGAGTTTAAGTTAAATACCAGGGTACGATTCCTTGAATTAATTCCTTAGTTTCAGAGTTACTCCACAAATGATCTAACTAAGGTCGGAGCAAGTTGTAGTGTGGAGACAGGAACAAGCAGAGGGAGAAAATAAATTCTTCAGTTTCTTTCTTCTCAGGAGGTAGTACCCCTTAAAAGAATGCTCTTGATTTTAAATGAACCACAGAATATGGAAGGGCTTATATGCGAAAGAGGTATTCTAATTATGCAGAAAGAGCAAACCATACTTTTATTTGCATGTATATCACAGTTTTAACACACGACTAGAGAGCTTTGCAGAAATGGTGTTTTCGGGTTCTGTAGATCAATTCAGGAGACAGCTAAAGCACATGGTCCAAGTCAGGTCTATAACATTTCATTACAAACAACTTGAATGGGACAGATTCTCTCTACTACAGTTGGAGAGTTATGCTACAGTTATATTTTACAGATTGAGAACCACAGTGTTTTTTAGTAACGCAATTTGCTTCATGAGACAGAAGTTCTAAATAAGTCTTTGGCCTAGATGATATCATAGTCAAATCACCCTTCAACTTTTTACCTTAAAACACAACAAAGCCGTAGGCTGAAAGCTGATTTCTACAAATTTGCAAATCAAAGAGCACCTGTTTGTAAAGTGCTGCTTTGCTCAGCTACTTAAATAATGTAATCAATCCTAAATGACAAGTTAGTATTCCCAAATTTGCTGCACAGTAAGCAGACACTTGTCTTGCCAATATTTGTAATAAGTAATTCTTCTAATTATAGCTAAGACAAATGTAGTTAATATTAACTTTTACTCAAGCATAAATATCACATCCATATGACATTATTAAGAGTAAGGATGTTTTAATGCTTATAACTATTTTGTGTAATACTAGCATTAATCAGCACAATGACAATTAGTTAATTCGTACTTTTACTAGTGTTTTGTTATGCTAATGAACAAACAAAACCTAAGAAAATTTTTGTCATTTAAATATCAGTGCAAATGAAACATTTCCAAACTTATGGAAAAGTTGGCAATTAGTATTTAATATTTTTAATGTCAGTTACGTAGACAGTTTTCAAAGCCATCTCCTATACAGATGCATGAAATGTATATCGAGACACTGCTTTAGACAACTTGGAACATAACAGACATTTCTTTCTGACCAAATGAAAGTCACAGTTCAAACTGACATGGCTTTCTACAGAAATTCAACCATGTCAATGTTCCCCAAAAGGGGCATTTCATAATGGCCTTTGTTTACACATTACCTGTGACAAAAACATGATTTCTGGAATAAGAAGCAATTTTTGCTCTTAGTTTTCTTTTAGTAAATATACTTACACTGTTCAAAACTACTAAAGTATCACCTACAGGAATTTCAGTGTTGTTGTACAAATTGTAAATTATGCCTCCTGAATTATGGATGAAATTTTTAAAAGGTTTCTGTTTTTATAGTCTTTTGAAAGGACAATGAAACCTATAAAAATCAAGATTATAATTTCAGCATTTAAAAGCTATACAAAGTAATTCAAACAAATGTTATGATATTTAAGATAATGAAACCCTTCATTTATGCTAAAGTGTCCTACTTCTGACTCCTATAAGGAGTCAGAACAGATGTCCAAATACTGTAATGCCAGAAGAAAGTTAGGGCATATCTTGATTAATACTTTCAAAGCAGTCCGTGGTGTCTCTTTAAAACTGGCATGTGTTACTTCAAAACATCTATTCAAAATCCATTCTAGGAAACACAGCTAGACAAATTGTTCCCAAGACAAAAGGAAAACAATAAAGCTCTGTATAATCCTTTTAGCAATGTAAGCTGCATATTATTGACAGACCATTCATTGCAATCAACAAATGATTAATTGCAAATTTGTTGCTAAATTGACCACGAAAAAGACAAGCTTCAGGGTACTGTTAAAGAGGAAAAACTTATGTTAAAAATGACTGGAGACTTTTTGTAGTGAATTAATTCCAATCAATACTCTTGTTGACTACACAGTGGAATAATGACTTCCTTAAATAGTGTATGTAGTCATTATTCTAGACACTCAAATTAATATTTAACCTAATGCCTTGATTTTTTTGCTCCTTTTGAAACAGCATTTTTCTAATTTCATCTTTAACAGCTACAGTCTACTATCAACTGCAACATAAACCAGATTTTTGTAATAGCTAAGACTAATCATCATGGGAGACACAATATACAAATAAGGAAAATTTCTAATACAAAAGTAATGATCTCTGTTCTTTTTTTGTTCTTTTTATTTACTCATGGCATGGATGAAATATTAGATGTCTTTAAGTATATCTAACAAACTTCTAACAACTATACAATCATTCAATCTTGTGCAAAAACGTGATTTTAGATTTTCCTGATGTGACATTTTCTTCCCATTGTAGATACAGTCATATAACCAAAAGTTAAGATTTTATTGATAATGATAATTTCAATCCTGTGAAGGTCAAAGTACTATTGCAAAACAGGCAACTCTGGTGGGTTTGGGTTTTCGGGTTTTTTTGGCATGAAAACGTTATTTTGAAAAGTACTTTCTTCTTGCATTTGACCAAGAGTCTGGTTTTCAAATTTTTGTTCAAGAATTCCCATTAATTTAAAAACACTGCTACTGATAAAGAAATCATTTAATGATTTAAATATATACATATATATATATACACACACACAGCATTAGAGCACTAACTGACTTATAGCATTAACTATGAATGGATTGATGAATGTGTTTAAGAGTCAGTAATTACGACTTTTTAGGAAGCAAGTTTCTAGTAACTATGCTGTAGGCCAAACTGCAGAGCTGGGCTATTTTTATTCATTTATATTTTTTCATTGTAATTTTAATGAAACATTTTGTTAAAGAATCTATCGGTTAGCTTATATTATGGCTTGTGGGTTGTGTTTTTTTGGAGAGAAAAAAAAAGAGTTTTTCCAGGCATGAGAAAACTCTTTCTTCTACTTCACAAAAACTATTGAAACATATATTTTAAAAATTACACATCTACTAAAGAAACAAATTTGAAAAGATTCAAGTTTCTCTTGAAGCAAATTATAAATTTTCCTCAAAAGCACCATCAGACAAGCTAAGGGCACAGCTCAGAGCTGAAAATCAAGCCATTGACAAATTACTAACAGTTTTTATATGTCTACTCATGACAAATGTTGTCCTCAAGTTTTCTGCTTTAGAGATCTCAAAAATATTATCTTCCTTGACAAATTTGGATTACATAAAGTAATCCTAGCTTTCAGATGTTACACCAAGTGTAGAAACCAAACCCCAGAAATATATGCAAAGCTCTATATAAGTAGATACTTCAAAGCTTGACTCAGAATCCAGAATGTTTTATAAGGCAAATATATCTAGCCATAGCACTATGTCCTCTTCACCAAAGCCTTCAGCATAGTTCCTTGAAGCTGGAAGCTAGTAGCTTCATTCAGGTTTTTTACTGGAAAAAAACAACGAACAAATTCACCACCTACCCTCTCTTTCTCACTTAGGCTCATACAGACCCTATCATCTTTGCTGTGAATTCTATACCAAAGAATTTTAGCCTACAGAATTGTTTTTCTTATGGAAGCCAATCTGTATGTTTGATAATTTTTCTTACCTTTCATTTAATCTTCTTCCATCTTGATAAAATTTATGAAATGAGGCACACCTCAGGCATAATAGTAATCACTATTTTTTTCTTAGTTACTTCCATAATAAAAGAATGGTTTTGCTGCTGCTGCAGCCTTTTATACACATAGCTAGAGACTGAAAGAGTCATCCAAGAAAGAGAAGATCCAGTTTCAGGAATATGCTGAGGTATTTATGGATGAAACTCACATCTTCACTGTCTCAGTGGAGCATATAATCACAAGGTAGGTCGTTTCCCTTATTTTTACAGGAAAAGTCATACTCTTATGAATAATGGATAAAAGGTTCACTGGGAAGGCACATAGCAGAAAAGATGAGAGGAACAAGGCAGAGCAAGGAAAAAAGCAGACTGATATTGTGTATTAATGATGAAATAATTAATTCAGAAAGTCCTTCTCATATTATGGTCCATTTTATGTGGACAACTTAATAGCAAATGGAAAAAGAATTTAAGTATGAATTAGCAATAGCATCTTGAGTCTTTACTTGTTCTCCAGAGAAGTTTTCCCTAAGTTTCAAGCCCATAATTAATCTTCTTTTGCTGGAATTTAATAGCTTCAATAGAAATTTACTTCAGACAAAGCTTAGGAAGACAGTTACTAGGACCATTAGAATAGGACAGAATAGAATGCTTCAGTTGGAGGAGACCTACCATGATAATCTAGTCCAACTGCTGACCAATTCAGGGTTGACCAAAAGTTAAGGCACAGTATTACAGGCATCATCCAAATATCTCTTAAATATTCACAAGCTTGGGACACCAATCAGTGCTCTAGGAAGCCTGTGCCAGGGTTTGACCACCCTGTCATTAAAGAAATGCTTCTTAATGTCCAGTTTCACCCTTCCCTGATGCAGCTTTTAACTATTCCCATGAATTTTGTGACCAGGAAAAGAGCTCAGCACCTCTCTCTCCCCTTCCCTTCCTCAGGAAGCTGTGGAGAGCAGTGAGGTCATCCCGAAGCCTCCTTTTCTCCAAACTAGACAAGCCTAAAGCCCTTAGCCTCTCCTCACAGGACATGTGTTCCAGCCCTTTTATTAGCTTTGTCGCTTGACTGTCAGTGTATTCAAGTACCTTAAAATTGTGAAGTCCAGAGCTGCACACAATACTCAAGGTGAGTCTGCATCAGTGCTAAAAAACAAGTCCGCAGTTTCCTAGGTTTCCTCATGTCCTCCTTTGGAATTTGCTTCCCTTCTTTTTTAGGATTTTTTTTTGCTTAAGCAGAAGACTATTGTGTGCTATATGTACAAAGCAGTGCTAAGGCTTCTGTATTCAGCCTTCTCATTCTGTACCATTCTACCTTTCTAAAATACCCATAGCCATAAGTAGAAAAGTTCTCCATGGATATTGTCTCTTGTTGTTGGTTTTAACAAACATGTATTGTCAAAGAGCAGCAATTCTTTTCCCTGCAAACTGTATGAGAAACTAATAATGTGTTCTCAAAATATTAATACAAAACACAACAAAATGTTGTTTTATCTAAGAAATGAGAAATTATAGGATAAGACTGTGTAATCAAAAGTGCTAATATTCTATCTAGTTTTCATTAGATACAAACAGCTATAACATGGAACAAAAAAAGAAAACATCCATATGACAAATCAGCCTTCATTTGGTATGATAATGATTTTAAACTTAGCCTTTAAACTACATCTTTATAAAGAAGCTTTTATTTGTTCTTTTCTCTCTTTTTTTTTTCTAGTAAGAGTCCTTGGTAATTCTGATACATAAACCAAAAAGCTGACACGCTATGTGAATTCAGTAGCCTCTTTGGATACCAGCTGGCTTGGCTGTATGCCTTTCTAATGGTAATGAAGTCACACAGCTGCTAGGACAATCAGCTGGAGTTCAGATGATCACTAGCTAAATGGATATCCACTGACTGGCTTCTTATCAGGACTCATTAAAGTTCAGTGTTAACAAACTGTAGGGTTACACAGGTTTACATGGTTACAGCAAAGTGCCTTTTAAAAATGAACATGTTGGTACTGAAAAAAAATCTCTCCTTTTTCTGCCTATAAATGTCACTTTGTGCTTGGTCAACTCAAGAAGCATCCAGTCCTACTCCCAGGGAAGTGAAAGGAAAATTCCCATTCATTCACATGGAAGTAAAACAAATCAGTTCCCAATGTTTCAGAGATTTTTGAAGAATACTGCTATTCAGATTACTGAGAATGCCTCAGCAAAAGGGTCACTATGTATTGAGCTACGTCTAATTTTCAGCTTAGAATGCAGTGCACACTAGACCTGCGAGAATTTACCAGCTTGTACTTAACCCATCACATTTCTAGTATGTTTATGCCACATAAAATGTTGAAGTTTCACCATTCCCACAAGAGGACAATTTTCTGTTATGAAAATAGAAGTAGATGTAAAATAGTCTTTGTAAGCCAACAATACTACAGAAGCTCTAAGTGAACACAACAGATTTGAGCATGGAGAAGTATAAAACATGTCAACTTTTACAAAATCACTATTGGAATATTTTTCATCTCTATTATTATAGAATTATTAAACTGTATTAGAATATGAAAAATGCAATGGTGATGCTTGACACACTAAAAGTGGACAAAAGGTTCTATCAGCCCAGTAAGAATGTTCAGTGACAGACATTCTAAAGCATTCTGCACATTCTTCAAAACTGACACAGCCCATAGACAAAATTTCAGCTGTCATGAGTAATGGAACCAAATGGTTTCAATCATGGGAAAAAGTACCAACTGCTCTACTAGTGAAAATTTCAGTGGCAAATAGCAGTGGTTGAACAACTTAGCTTCCTTCAAATTAATAAGATTTTTTTACAGATATTCAGTTGGCTGGGATTTTGGTCATCGGTTTTGTGAGTCACCTCACAACACAGTAGCTGCACAACACAAAATTAATAACAGACTTAAAATAACCTTATAGTCTTTCTATGTAATGACTTTACCTTACCTTTATTGTGGTTTATGTAAACAAGAAAAATTCCAACTAAATTACAAGCAAACTACATCCTGCACTCCAAACAGTTCTGACTTTTATTTCTTTACTTTCCTTATTAAGGTTTAATCAGCTCTTTCCCATTGGGTTTCCTCTACGAATTATAAACTAGTCAGTATTACTTATGTGAAACTTGGATGAAGGGCTTTGGCAACACCTCCAGATTATAATCAGCAAAATATCATAACTCCCACTAATCAATATATGGAAACTCACCCACATTAATGTTATCATCGTGATTCAACTAAGCATGCTCAAACCAAGCAGTGACATTCATGGATAGGGAGAAGTCCATAGAAGGAAACTAACAATACTCCTGCAGTTAATTATACTCAAAGAGAAACAGGCAAATAATTCTACACTTGCACATACATTGAATTCTCCATTGTAGCTTTTGCTAGAAACAAAAAAAAAATCGGTTTTTATTTTAAAATTATTTTAGTGGCTATGAAAACTGGCAGAATGACAGCATTTTCTACATAAAGTTCTATATTTATCCACTGAACTTAGGTTTTCTTGCCAATATCCTTTGGCTTTTACCTACAGGAGCTACTTCTGCTGGCAAGCAATAAGTTCACTTCCATGGCTCACAGTTGAGGCTGTCAACAAATGTGCCAACTGTATGACATGGATATCTATTCAATAGAGAAGACTCAGCAGAATTATTCTATAGGTTGTATTAATGTCACTTGGTGATACCTTTTGGTACTGCATACCTCAGCTGAATTTAAATAACTGATCTTCTTTCTAGAAAGTTCTATAACCTCTTATTTCTCTCAGAAACTTATCCCAGAAACCAATAGTCAATCAACCACAAATAGCAAACATCAGTTGACGTGATTTTGTCCACAAACAAGTGCACAATCCACTGTAACTTACAACTCTAACTCAAAACCCACTCATACCAGTGCCAATATTCCTATTAACTTTTCATTGGCTTTTACAAACTTAAAAGGAATGAGTATTTTTCAGATAGAAAATAAGTAGAAAAAGTTTCAACCCAAATGACATGTACTTAGGATTTAGAAAAGGTACCTTCATCAGCAAAAAAGAGTTAGGATGAGCACATGATCTTTTTCTATTTCTAGTCACTGCAGTATGCAGGTATGTCCACAGGATGTAACAAAGTGTTAAAGTGATGTCCAAAATAGAGAAACTTGGTACAAAATTGGAGCCACTTGCAGTGTTTTGCAATGTAACCATCTAGAGCAATTGCTCTTGGCACAGGTCTAACCAATTTGTGAGCAGGCAAAATGCCATCTGAACAGATGGCATGAGGTATGCAGCCAAATAGCCATGTATGTGCATCGGCTGTGGGTAGCAATGGCATGATTCCCAGCCATGAAGGTCTAAACAGTTGTCCAGCCTGAATTTACAAGCTCATGTTTATAGAGAATTGTCATCAATAATCCAGCTTTGTACTAAATTATCTTTGAAGTATAAAAAAATGTTCCTGGAGCTGAAAATGGCAGATAGTTATAAAAAAAAACAACAACCAAAAAAACCCCAGAAAGGTATAGCTATGAAAACAGGCCCCAGTTTCCTAGACTCATTCTACTTGTTGCTTGCTGCAGTGGTAATAATGTGCAGCCAAAGATCTCGATTTGAGGAGCAGATGATTAGCCTTTGGTTAAGGGAATGCCAGTGCTGCAATACTGCACATTGATTGTGTCAACATCCTCCTCTTTCTTCTTGCGTTCCCAAATTATACCACTGTTCCCATGAAATAAAAGAATAAATGTACTCTGGAGAGTCACAGGAATTATTCAAAGCTTTATGAACACGCCCATAGCTGGGTACAATCAACTGTACCTGGACCTTTACAAATCTGATCTGTCTCCATAATCACAGAACTACAAAACAGCTCTAATTCAGCTTTGCCTGGCATCTCTACAGAATCTCAGCTACATCTAAAGATCCAGTTTGCCTAGGAAAATTTCATTTATTCTTCAGTACTATAGTACAACTAATAATTATTAACCAGTTATTTTTTTCCAACAGAAGGAAATCCTATTCTACTTACAAACTGCCCCGAGACAGATTAAGATATTTTTGTGCTTATTAGTTACTTGACACTATTTTCAATGTTATTTCAATGATTGGTTTGTACCCTTAAATCTCCACAGGTTTTCGTTATGTATGTTTAACAGTTCGACCTCAGCTGGTTTCCTGACTGTACACAAAGATTACAACAACGTTTTTGTCCACTATTTGGATGAACAGATGTTCTTAAAAACAGGACTTGATAATAACCTTTGTAACGTCAAATTCCAAACGAGATCTTGCAAGTAATTTGTCATGGGTTTGTGTGGAGTCGCTTTTTTGCTTGGTAACAGGGAGAAGGGGCTGCAGTGGTGCCCCCATAAGCAGTTCTTGAAACTTCCCCTGGGTCTGAGTTGGACCCACCTCCAACTGGCTGTGCCAATCTCACTCCTCTGCCATCACTATTTAAGAAGAGAAACCTGCAGCAGAAAAGGAGGAGGAGTGGTACAATATGGAAGTGACCATGTAGATTCCAGAGAATTAGAGAGAGAAGAAGGAAAGAGAAGTGCCAGACTAGAGACCCCTCTGTAACCCGTGCTGAGAACGCAGCTGTGCCTGTGCAACCCATGGAGGGCAATGGCAGGATCGAGAGCCACCAGCAGCTCCAGATGAGTGTGCCTGAATGGGCAAGAGTCTGTGTGAGGAGGTAGCCATGGTGCAGGCCATGCTGGAGAGCCTGCAGGCCCCAGACACCCACACAGGCAGCCCTCAGGCCAAATGCACCTCAGAATGGCCTGTGCAGGACTGCCCAGTGTGTGACTCCATGCTGGAACAGGGTAATGGTGGAGACTGACCAAAACCCCCATTCTGATGAATGAACTGAAACCCCTCTGTGTCTTTCACGGGGGAGGAGGCAAAGACTCAGGGATCAGAGCTCTGAGCCTGGGAAGAAGGGAGAGGTAGAGGGAAGGTGGTCTTAAAGAGCTGGTCACGCTCTTTATCATCATGCTACTCTGTGTTGTTTCTCTGTTTGTTATGTTTTCATTTGGTGGAATAAATTAATTTTTTGTTTTCTGTCTCATGTTGAGTAGTCGTGTTTGTTTCGCCTGGGACCATAAGTGGCGAGTGAGCTCTCCCTGACCTTAGAGGGTTCCGAAGGCCCCATCCTGTCAGGAGGTGGAGGAGTGAGTGGCTGCTCATGGTTCTTTGTTCCTGAATAGGCTTAAATCACAACATAATTACCTATTTTTTTTTCTTAAAAATGATCACAAATATCACCTGCTATATAACATCATTTTTATCTTTCTGAACGTTGTCAAAAAACGCCCACAAAAGACAAACATCATTGTGAAAACACAACTGACTAGCTGAAAAAAAAACCTCACTTTTTCAAAACAATCTTCTGATGCTTCCTAAACTTATATATTTTTAGCAAAAATATCAGATTCTATATCAGCACTCATCCCATGCTACACAACATGTAATAGTACAACCTTTTAGGGGAAGTGTTGCCAGCTGCAGTTTAATTAGTTTCAGTAAATGATCCATCCTTACAAATCCACCACTGTAGATAAGTTGACTCTGTGCAGATACCTTGGCTTGATTCAATAGTGTACCTACTAATACTCAATACAGCGCACAAAGGACCATCAACTATGGTCTTCTAAGACATTTCTTGATGGATGCTTTTTGCATATGCCAGACAATCTAGCAAACAAGAAGACAAATTTGGTGCCCTTGAAACAAGAACAGTTACAAAAAGCTTACTACTGATTTCAATAAGGAAATAGACTGTGAATATATTAACAGATAACAGATCATCAAGACCTGTATATAAGGAATCACAAAGAATCGTAGGAATATTTGTGGAGGAAAAACTGTGTGATTATAGGCTACTTTTAGCAGTTGTCTATTTGCTGTGTGCAAGGAACTGACAGAGAGCAGTTTCCTTGAAACAGGAAACAAAATTCAAGGAAAAAAGCATCACAATCCCAAACAAAGCTGTCATTATCAAAAGCCTGCTAAATTATCTCTCACTTTGATTTTGCAGCATGTTTGGAACATATTGAACATTTTAACCTTAGAGAATCCTTCTATTCTTAAAAAGATTTATCAGCACAACAATATGTAAAATAAGCTAGCAGAGATGAAGTTTACACAAACAAAACATATTTTTGCCCACAGAGCTAAAAGTTTTAAGTAGCTTTCAGTCAGCCATATACGTACACTTGCATAAACCTCTTCCCCCTATATTGAAAAATAAGTTTGGCTTAACAAGTGGCACCAGAAACATATATTATTCTTTGTATTGCTAAACTCATTAGGCACATAAAAGAGAAAAAAAAATTAGTTTTATATATACATATATACATCTATGCAGACGAGAAGGATGTTACATGTTGCACAGAGGAACAAATATTTGGTGACGGCATCCATCCCTCCACTGTAATGCTTACCATAGCTGTGAAAGTAGAAGCCTTTCAAATTTTCTGTTTGTATGAGGCAGCTGCAACAACAATAGTTTGTGTAATATGGTTCAGGAATCCAAAAAAAAGGGCACATTTATCCTAAATTTGCCCTATTTAGTCCTGGATTTTACATTATGAGATGAAAATGGGAGGTTTCTCCTATGTAGGAAGAGAGTGAAAAAAAGCGATTCATTCATAAATGCCACATATCTTTTCAAGCTCACCAAACCCTGCAAATAATGCTGATTAAAATAGGAGAGAGAAAAATTCAGAATGAAGACCCACAAAGAAACCTTCAAATGACAGCAACTTATTTCTGAAGAAAATATCAAAAGTTTAAGACAAAAAGCTAAGACTATTCAAAGAAATACAGACAATCTGCAGGCATGTTGAAGAAATGTTGAAGAATGAGAACTATGAAGATGTCAAGAAAGAACTTAAATGGACATTGCTTCAATAAAGCTGGCAAGAGCTGGAAGACTAAAGACTTTAAGATAAAAACCAAAATCACACTTTATATGAGAGTATTATGCAAACAACATATTCAGCAAACCTGATTAAAAAAATAGTGAAGATGAATGAACTTTAAAAAACTGGTTTGCAAGCAGCAGAACTAATGAAATCTAGTTTCTTAGTGATGTATGTGTGTTGTGTTTACATACATGTGTGTTATGCTTACGTATCTCTAATTCCTCAGACAACTCAGTTAGATTTCATTTCAGTAGGGAACATACTTAAAACCAATGAAGCTACAGTGATGGCAGAGGATAGAGAACAGGGAAAAGAGTGAAGGAGGTATCTTCCACAGAAATATATCTTGAGCTACCCAATGGCAATGAATGATGTTGGGCAATATTCCTTTTCCAGTAGTGAAGCTAAATGTGGATAAAACAAATAAGGAATTGGAATTGATAATCCTCAGAAAAAAATCCTATTATTATGTGTTTTCTTATTATAATAAGGCACCTATGTAACCCTCACAGTTCAGTATGGAGTTTGGCAAAACCACCTTCCTACCAAGTCTTTAAACTAAAGCTGCAGCTTCTACCCTAAGTGTATCATGAATTTCTAAACTAAAATCCAAAATGCACTTACAGTGAAGGGCAGGGTGTTTTACGGTCATTTAGCAGCTTCTGAGAGTTAGAAAGTACTAGCGTGTCTTTGTGACCTTGCTCAAGTCACGGACAGGGAAATTGTCAACTAAAGAAAAGTAATTCATTCACTTCTGCCTCAAAATTACTTAGCTCCTGTTATTGCTATTCAGTTGGTATTAGTATGCATAAATCTACTACCATTGAGACATATTCGAAAAATAATATTCTCCATTTTCCATTTTGCTAATATTGCGAGCTTCAGAAGTCTTCTCCTGTATTTTAGTATTTACACATGTAATTTCTGTTCTTAGGTACGAGTGTGTTAAGATAGCAA
The DNA here is from genome assembly GCA_013401255.1 of Urocolius indicus. Taxonomy (NCBI): domain Eukaryota; kingdom Metazoa; phylum Chordata; class Aves; order Coliiformes; family Coliidae; genus Urocolius; species Urocolius indicus. The sequence goes on from WBNH01006956.1 coordinate 25,621, forward strand.
CAGAGGATAGCAAAATTAATACCTCAAAAAAGGTAAATCACCTTCTGCAATCCTTAAAAATTACTGTACGAGAGTTAAATAGAGGCATAATAATTGAGACCACATTAACATCAGTATTTTGAATTGCCCAGGTTTGGATTTATCTGCACAATTTTTCTATCCCGAATCTAACTTTATCTATTCATAACAAGGAGATAATCACATACTTATTTCACAGAAGTATAAAAAGGCTCAATGTTTAATGATTTAACATCACAGAGGGAAAGGTAGGAAAAAAATACTACTCTGTTACAATCTCTACATACAGACATTTATACCCTTTGAAGAGCAGGACTTTGTCTCAGCTCTATTGCATAGTGAATTATTTTACTTCTGTCAACTGGGAAATTTTACAATATCTACTAGTTTTGTTCACACCAAGAAAGCAGGGTATCAACTGCAGTTCATCAATGGAAAATGCATCACTACAATCTCAATTTTCAAGGTACTGGAAAAACAATAGAATATATGGGATCGCTTGCAGGACTGCAAGTCATCATGTTTCTAGAGACTTTGGCCAATTTTGTTCAAAATGTGTTTGTGGGATTCCTAAATTGGAATCTACTATCTGAATCTACTTACAATATAACTAGAGAAATCCTCCACAGCGCAGACAAAGTATAACTTTTTTTTAAATAACATACTTCACTGACACTTCTCAGATTCCCTTTGAAAACAGATGTGCAAAGCATGGCACTAAAAGGGTTATTCAAGTACCTTAAGCATCTGCTTTTGTGATTAGTATTTGAAAGGAGATGAGAGCTTCTCTTGCAAGGCACAAAATGACATGGATTATAATGGGTACTGTTAATGGCAGTATATTAATGTTTAATAATGCAGAGTGATTAAGACTGGGTCTGTACTTTATTATTCTGTCTTTTACATATGTCAGAATGGCTTGAATACCTTTTGGCATGATATTTAATTAAAAGTAAAAGTTAATTTTTCTCATTCATATCAGTTATAAGAGTTATTACTTATGATTACGATAGATTTTCTACAGTGACTTTCTTTGTTTAATGGATTGCTTACAGTCAGAATTATTACAATTTTATTTTGAGTTCCTTGATTTTTCTACAAAAAACATACAAAAGTTTAAGGAAAATTACTCTAATATCACACTAATTGATGAAACATTGTTTAATATAAATAAAGAAGAGGGGTTTTTTTTCTTCAACAGAGTTGTTCAGATAAAGAACTGGATTTGGAAAAATTTCCAAGTGATTTAAGAGCATATCACTCAAACACTTTCCAATGGATATGAGCCTTCTAAAATGACTTGAATATATTTCATCTTGTAAACCTTGCTTTCAGTTTCTTTGAAAAATCTCAGGAGATGCATTTCCCAAAAAAACAAAACACACCCTAAAATGTCCTGAAATTAAATATTTTGTCCATTGACTTAATACCAAACAAAACTGACAGTAGCAAAGCTGCAAAAAGGACCTTCATAGTACATTTTACATCAATTTACAGAATTTTCCACTAATCTCATCCTACAACAAACCTGTCATGTTCATACAACAACATCCTTGCTAAATATACCAAGCATGATGAGAGGAAAAAAGAAAATTCAAGACACTCTTTGGACTTAATAAAGACTGACAGATTAGTACATCAGCCTTCTGTATCTCTCCACAATTTCCTGGTAGCACAGCAGTTTCTAAAGAGAGTAAAATTAGATACATAAGCTTAAATAGCAAGTTTTTCTACAGAAGGCCAACAGAACAACTAAAAATAAGAAAGTTTTTCTAGACTATCACCTTTACCTGTGTTTCTTCACTACAGAACATGGCTTAATAAATATTTAGGTGCTTTTAAATTCTTGTTCTCAGGCCATGGGTTCTGGAAAACAGATACACTATTTTCTTATATCAAAATGCACTGTGAAATTATATTCATTTGCAAACATTTCTACTGGAGAGCCATATAAAATTCTATAAATAATCAACACTGTAAATTCCATTTATTCAGTGAATACTTGCCCACACAAAGTTGCAATTCTGCTTAAAAAACATGTTTGGAAGCTTAATGGATAAAAGTCCATATGTTTATCTCCTGTATAAGAATGTGCAGAAAAGAATAAATTAGTTTAAGACATTCAAAATGGTCCAAGTACTAATTTAGCTGATGCATAGCTACTGGTCTACGTTACTGAAGGTGATAAGAGTATGAGTAGATACAGGTATGGAAAAAAAAAAAGCTACAAATCCTTGCCAGGTAAGATATTTACAAAATTTTCATGTTTTCTGTTATTTACCTCCTGCTATCTTTCAGGCTTAAGCTGAATGCCTTTCCTAGGTATTGTGACATCCTATATCTGTGCTTTCATACTTTTTTTGCTTGTTTTTAAAGTTAACCTTCTATGCTACTGATGCTCTCTGCTCCCACTTGCTCTTACTGTGTCCTCAAGCTCTCCCCTTGCATCTAGATTCCTCAGAGTGATGAAGTGGACAAAGCAGTCAATTCTGCATTTTGAAATACCATGCAGAAATGAAGGACTGATAAATACTGGAGAATTAACAACAAAGCAAGAGAACTGAGGACAAGTTCATTTGCTTTCCACCATTCATGACCATGTTGCTTTTGGCAAGTCTGTTTCTAGCACAGAATCCACCACCACTTGGGCCACTAGAGATCATGAACTTGTGCTGAAAGTCACCTTGCCTAGCTGAGTACTGCTACAGAAATGAAAGAATATTAACTACTTGGTTCTTAATTTGCTGTTTAAAAATCATGGCAGCTCAACGTCACATCAGCTTGTGTTTTCCTTTATTTACCTGATGAAACTCCTTTCTCTCAAAAGTGTTTTTTGAAAGAGGCAAGTGATCAATACTGGAGTTTCTACTTTTGCTCTATCAACATTATTTTTCTTCACCAAGTTTCTAATTCTGTGGACTTTTTCTTTCCTCTAAAACTAAATTTTCCATGATACCACTAGATTTTGCTCATACTTATGGTCCTTCTTGCAACAGATTTACTTTGTAGATTACTATTTTGTGGATTCACTAGCAATTAATCTTCAGCTGAAGTTTTAATGCAGCACAACATATGACTATAAAGAAATGGAGTCCTCCTACTGTACTGTTTTCATAAAGAAACTCGTCGTTGAAGTTATAATTTTTATTACAGTTTAATGTTGTTTCTTCATTTGCCCACAACAGATCAATCAGATTCTGATCCCTGATCTGATGCAAGACAACACAGCTAAACAAAATAAAATATAAAATAAAATATTAAAATCTCAATAAATCTACATTTTTCAGTAATAAGTACCTACATCTGTGTTGCTATTTTATAAAATTCACAATACTGAAGATAAAAATATAAACTTCAAAGAGGAGAAGAAAACTAAGAAGTTACATTTTCATAGGAACTTGATAATACAAGAAAGAGTTTGTTTTTACCCTAAGATTTTCCTTCTACTTTGAAATCTGAAGCAGATGAAAAAAATCCATACCAGTATGATCAAAATAATATATTTTTTTTTAAAAAA